>PPHD01001962.1:0-28460 GCA_002909625.1 Bambusicola thoracicus
AGGAAGGAAGGAAGGAAGGAAGGAAGGAAGGAAGGAAGGAAGGAAGGAAGGAAAACAATCATCCCACTGATAAGCCTGCAGTGTATGTAGTGCTCCCAGCCAAATTCTCACCAGGTTAGTCTATCTCCCAACAGCCTCATGCAAAACACAGATGCTGTGAAACAGGGTCAGGAAAGAATGGTTGAAGTCCTCTCACAACCCAGGACTGAAATGGAAATAGCTGCTCTTAATGAAGGATAAGAGGACAAGAAAAACATTTCTGTTTTGTTTGGAAATGTTTCCTGTATCTGACTTTTGATCCTGAATTGTTAGGCATGTTCTTAAGCTTAAGCCTGTTACTTCACTGAAATTAGTTATGGTCAACAGTTGCATTTATCTGAGGTTGTCAGAAGCACCTGAGTGGTATGGAAACCGAAACCCCACTTTTAAAGTACCTGGGATGTCCCATTCTAAACAGGGTAGATGTCAAAGCTTGAATGAGTGGAAATGTGACTGAAGAATACAGCTTCACAATGGCTCATCTGCTGCTCAAATACACCATAAACATATCCAAAACATTCAGGTATTCAGCATTTTACTGTTTTTAATCACCTTCATCCTCCAGCTCCTGTAACTAGATCTGGGTGCATTCCAAAATGTTTAAAATAAATTTTCAGGGCAAACCCTCACCTTGAAATACCACAACAAATCTGGCAGTACTGTGTTGATGCAAACATGAAACAAACCACAGTTGGACCAGGAAAGTAGCGACTTCTGAATTCTCTTGCATTCTCTTTCCTCTCCTGTTCTCACTCAATAGCCAGTTTAGCATGGGCACCTTCATTTTCTAAAGAAAGCCAAACCAAAGGCCTACAAAACTCTACGGGAAAAAAAGGCACTTGATGGCTTAAGGGAGGCAGGAGGAATTTATTGCTTTTTTGTTTGCCAGTAGTGTGGTGGTGTGTCATTTTTACCTCTGAACTGCAGGGCATTTCCCAATCTCTTTACAACAGCTCTGCTATTAGCTGATAAACATTAGCAGTGATCGGCAAGGAAGGTCACAATCCTACTTACTGGTATTCTGTTGCAAATAAACATCAGTAACAGACTACTGCGGTGAGTATGACCTTATTACCATAGCAGCTTTCTGTACTCTCTTTAGTAAGAGTGCATTTTGTCTTTGCTGACCATTAAAACCAAAGCCAAATGTAACCCTTTTTTCAATTCTCAAACACTTTCATTTCAGTTGTATAACACAAATGAGTGTAAGTGGGCTTTGTCCCATTTAGAGCCATGCAAGGAAAAAACAAATTGTGAAGAAGCAGATCTGAGATTTCATCAAAATCTGGTAGGCAAGGGCAAACTGTAGCATATAGTTCAGAGTCCAGCTGGTGTAGAGCTGGGCCGCTCTGCTGCCTGAGGCAGGGAGGTGTTCAAGAGGTGTTCAAGAGGTGTTCAAGACCAGGTTGGTTGGGGCCCTGGGCAATCTGATCTAATACCAGTACTGAAGGTTGGTGGCCCTGCCTGTGGCAGGGGGTTGGAGATTGATGATCTTTGGGGTCCCTTCCAACCCAAGCCATTCTATGATTCTATGATGTGTCACCTTTCCCTGGCAAAGGATCCAGTCCAGAAGCATGTTCCTAACAGTGGTATATCTCCTGCATATTGTCAGCATGTATAGAGATGTTGAAGTGCTTTGCGTGATAGAAAAAGATAAGAAGTAAGAAATATTCAGAGCGGGGGGAAAGGAATGGAGATCTCACAGGTTTGTTAGGCAGCTTTCCAGCCTCTCTTTCCCTCTCCCCTCTGCGAAGAGAAGCAAATTAACTGTTTAACAAAGGAATCGTATTTCCGGATATGACAGGGGGAGATAGATTATGAACAGATACAAATGAAAAGTGTTGTGCCAAAAAAATGAATGCTCTTAAGGAAGACTAAGTGTCCTGGGCAGCTATCAGGATTGCTAAAGGAAATGAGGAAAGAAATTAGTGAAGCCTTAACAGATTTTTCCCAATTGCCCCCATGACAGGTTGGGCTACAGAGCGAGGGAAAGTGAGCAACACAATGCACAGACTTATTTCAACCATTATTTTTATTATTAAGGGGTCATGAGATACAGCAGGTAGTTAGAATCCAGTTGGCTCAAAGTTATTTCCTGGGGAAACAGTTTTGTGGGTTTTAATGAAGTCATGATATAATACATTGAAAAGACTCATTTAACTGGAGATAGCCAAAATGGATTAGGCTGAGGGGCAGTCTTGCTTAACAGCTTTTTGGAAGTCCTGGAAGACATTGCTAAACCTGTCTGGGAAATGGTATTCCCATCTTGCAAAACTTTTTGAGATTTTAAAATATTTTCCTGCTCTGGATCAGAATGATAAACAACATGTTGTAACATTTTGTTCTTATTAGGTACACAAAAAACAGGGAGAAAAAAAAAAAGAGGCAAGGATAGAAAGAAAGAAGAGAGTGATCCATTCATCTGTGCCAGACCTTGGCAATCATCTCAGGAAAGCAGAACTCCCTTCTTGTTCAAATGGAGCAGAGGATTGTCTCTCCTGACCCTTTAGCCTTTATCTACTTTTCCAGTGTTTTCCAATAAATTCCATACCTGATATCCACTGGCTCAAGTTTCAATCTTTCAAATCAATATTCTCTTATGGAAGGATTTTGGTTTTGGAAACCAAAGAAAATCTGGACTACATATTTCTGTTTGCAATATACATGAGAAATGTTCTGAGTGGTTAAAGTATTTTCTCTTATACTAAATGATTACTCTGAGCTTTGTTACATTAGCTTAGGAATAATCAGGTATGATTTATTGACAGCAGCGTGCTTTGAGCAGACAACAGAAGTACAGGATCACAGGATGGCAAGGCCCTCTGGGTCCACCTGGCCCAACCCCTGCTCCGTCAGGGACACCCATAGCAGGATGTCCAAGGTTGTGTCCAGGCATGTCCTTTTGATCTGCATAGAGGAGATCTCTATTGCCAGCCTGTGCCAGTGCTCCATCCATCACCTGTACAGCACAGGCGTGCTGCCTGATAGTCAGATAGAAACTCCTGCACTCCAGTTTGTGACCACTGCCTCTTGTCTGGCACTGGCACCACTAAGATTACCCAACAACTTCCACGTTTGTACCAAAAAAAAAAAAAAAAAAAAAAAAACCAAAAAAACAGCAAACAAACAAACCTTAAATGATGCTTCCAATGCATTTTTCTAATTCTAAATTGATGGATGATGTTTCTATGGGATAAACCACTGAGGGAAAGAAATACTGTGATCATAGGCACCCAGGAGTTCCGGTACAAACTTCTCCATGAAATCTTTGTGTAGCTTTGAGAGAGAGTTTGGGTAAAGAAATGGCAATGGCTAAGTTCTCTGTTTAGCAGTAATGAGAACAATAATGTCTGCCCCACAAAGGAGTTGTACAGACTGTCCATTTAGCGTTTGTCAAGAATTCTGAAAATACTGCATTATATTCTACAATCCATACTCTGGGGTCTTCTAAATAAAGAAATAAATAAATGCGGGTCTTTTATATTACTTGTTACTGTGAGCTGAAAATTCAGTGTCCCATTGTGCCACCGATCCAACTTTACATCCAGTGCAAAGTCACCAATTTCTACACTGTTACACCAGACATTATGTTTGTTCTTTGTGTCTTCAGCCATTTCGTTTTATCCTACCTTACTTTCTGATAAAGCCATTAGGATGAGGAAGATTTCGTCTGTGAAAAGAAATTTTACGCAACATGCTGTGGCAATTCAGTGCTACAGACTGAATTTAAAGCAAACATTTCTTGTGACTAAAGCACTTCATGAAGTTTGACCTTTACATCATGTTTTGACACCACTACTTCTTGCTACCAGCGGCAGCTTTTAATGATGACAACTACACTTGTAAAAATATCTGTGACTCAGAAAACCACATTCACTGTGATATTACACATTTTTCTAGACTTGTAAACTTCTTCACAATTGATTTTCCCAGCTATTTTAACCAGGCCTGTGCCTGCTTCACATTGCCAGAGAGACAAAGAGCAGCCGTAGAGAGCTGGGATTGAAATCTGAATTTGAAACGAATCTCAGAAGAAGCTCTTGCTGCTCAGTGGTGTCCAAGGACCACTGTGGTTGATTGTTGTAACAACCTTGTTTGGAAGGACAGTATGTTAATACAGAATATACAGCACTGCTGTTTTTCATATAAACTCTGACACACTGGTCCTGCAGAGGAATGTCAGCAAAGCTGGATTTTGGTCACAGCCAACTGGCATAAATCTAATAAAACCAGGGCACCTTCCAGTTGAGCTGAAGAAGAGGGCTGAAAGAAGTCCTGTCCATGGCACATATCTTGATTAACTCAGTGAAACAAATTTTAGTACAAAACAGCATTAAAATTTAGCAGACTGTTCTGATTCATGTTTTTTCCTGATCTGATAGCTGGTATCTCCCCTCCTAGATTCTACAGCAAGATTATTAGTGTTGGAAATAGATAAGAATGGTATGCTGGATTATAACAGCACATTTATAAGCAGCACATCTAACAGCCTTATTAATCACATTTCAGTGCCCTCAAATTTGACAGAAACCATACGCTTTGACAAAGAAGGTGACTTCCAAGTAACATTCTTCTTTCCAGCTTTTAAGATTTCCAGGGGAAAAGAATAATTTGAAATCAACACTCTACAGAAGAGTACTCAGCTTGAGTCAGTAGTATTGAAAATACACACAAGGCTATGGTTGCCAAAGACACAGCCATTAAGAAGGTGGGATTTGCCTTGTTTCTGATGCTTTTCTAAAGACATAGTAACATTCACGCGTATGTACATGTGATAAATGGGAGCTTTATTCAAAAAGGATGTTTGTGGTTAGCTAAGAAGTTCTCAAATGAAAAGATGCATGTGTAGAGAAACACCAGCTTCGGATCCCATTTGATATTTCTTTCCTGTCATTTTTTTCCTGAGCTTTAAGGCAGAAACCTTGCCTTTTATACCCCTCCTAAGACTATTACTGTAGAGCGCAGCTTTCTATGCAGAGGAGTGCTGTGAGCTTGATTTTTGGCTCACGAGTGTGGCATGGTGCTCGTTTGGCTGCCTGAGCACCACAAAATCGACCACACCTAGTAATTATTTTAATCACACCTTCATTTTTACCTCCTGCCTGTAGCGCTCGGCTGACTTGGAACAGCTCTGGTAATTAGTGTAAAATTAAATGAGAAGCAGAGCTGGAGCATGCATCATGTGGAGGCTGCAAGAAGGGCCAAGCCACCACGCTTCAGTTCACGCCACTTGCCTATCGAGCTCATACCACAAGACATGTTGACATCTCCCAAAGCCTCCACCAAAACAAACCATCAGTCCAGCAGCCGCAAAACGTAACCTGAGCAAAGCATGTTTGGACAAAGAGGTAACATTGTGTTTTTCCTGTTCAGTAAGGACATATTCCAAACAACATCACCATATCCTCATTTACAGCACCGGCTGCAAACTCATTTTGCTTGTTGTTGAGAGAACAAGTCAAAGAGATGAAGAGAGGAGGGGACAGGGGAATGTCTAATGAACACTAAAACCATACTTTATTTATGGTAAGCCCCCACAGGTCCCCTTTAGCATCCTGGAGACTTGAGAGGAGTGTAGAGTAAACCCCAAAAGAGACACTTAAGTGCTTCCCTCCCCCTTGAGCATCAGCCCAGATTGAGAGAGGAAAAAACGGGGAGAGTAGCAATAGCCTCAGAGGAACAATGCATAAAGTGCTGGTTTCCCTCACGCAGCTGATGGGCTTTGAGGAAGGAAGAAGAGGTGAGAAGCATCATCTCAGCCTCAGAAGAAGGGAGAAGTACAATTTTCCGGTGCTTATTTCTTGAACAAAAGATGCAAGATCACCTTTTCTTTGAACTTAATGTCTGTTGTATCAAGACCTGGTCCTTTGAATCTTTACCCATGTATTTTACCTGAATACTGAGAGGGAGACGTCAGTCAAAAAGAGACATCTTCTAAGTGGAAGGGAGAAAAAAATGGAATTTAGGTATGAAATGGTACCTTGAAATTGCTTTAACTTTTCTGCCAACTTTCCTCTCAATTATAACCAAGGTAGCCATGAAAACAAAGAAATTGTAGCTGAAGAGCAAGAATCGAGCAATATAGTTTATAAAGTATTCTACTTCCTATCACTTCAAACTATTGACAGTATTTCTCAGTTTACAAAAAGAACAGAAACAAGCTAAACTTTTTACACAGGCCAATAGGAAGATTTTCAGCCTGCAGACATGAAGCGATTGAACAACAAGAGTGGAGCCAGGGATGTTAGGTTAGCACACACATTACATTAGTAGGACTGGGTGCAAATATTTGAAAAGTTCATACAAAAATACAACCGCTTTCCTTGCACAGCACGTGAAATAGAAAGAGCTGCCATGGAGTCACAAAAGAGATTCCCATCATTTGATCCCTTCTGTTGAGAGACAGAAGGAAAGGTCTTAAAAAGAAAAGCACAATTAAAAGAATTACAAGGAAAATGAAAATTCCTCAACAAGTGCTGCTGCTGAAACAGCTCCTGCTCCAAAAACAACTATTAACAAATTCTGGCCAATTCCTGTTTCCTGTAATCACACCTGACACCAGGTAGAGAAAGCCAAGGGGTTTCTTTTGAACTCAGGGAGGGACTTTCTCTTTAAAGTAGCAGAAGGTAAAATAGAAATCCATTTACATTCTTTTGTTTTGTACTGTCAGAGATTTCATACATTTTACTGTGTACCTAACTGCCTCTTAACACATAAGAGTTTACTGTATGCATAGCCCATTCAAAGCCATTCCCAAGACCTCAATATTATTTGGAGGTTATACTGATTTCATTCATTTGTATAGTTTACTAAGAAATCTGAAAATTGATCTTTTTAAGTCTCCCTAGTATGCTACTGCTCCTTGGAATATAAAATCTTCAGTATTTGGGATCTTGTGAATTGCTTCCATTAGAAGAAAAGGCATTTCTTCTGCACACTTCTGCTGAGGAGATGAAGTGAACACCAGATGGATCAGACACTCTTATACACATTCCCAAAGCACTCTTCCAACACCCTTGCCCAGTCACGAGCTCTGGCATGGGGCAGAGCTGCAGATTCACTGAAGTGCTAGAAGCAGGGCCAGTCCTGAGCTGGGGACCAGGATGTGTGTGCTAAAGGGGCGTGGACCCCTTCACCCTCACCATTCAGCCCAAGCCTGCTGTAAATGGGTTTGCTGCTCTTTGACTGGCATCATTACCTCATGTAATGTTGTCTAATTATATTATTGATTTCTCCCCCCTTCTGTTTAATGGATTCTCCTTCCAGTTCACCCTCAGTAAAGACACTGGCAAGTATAGCGGATGGATCTCCAGGGAGTCTCTTCCAAACATGTGCTCTGCATGCAGCATACAGGTGTTGCACTCTGCATTTGCTTCTCAGCTAGCCAGAAGCAATATTGTTTGGGAGACAGTGGAGAGAATAGGAAAAATCATGGTCTACTAACACATTCAGGCACAGTAATTACAGCTCCATAATAACAGGCACAATTATTACTGGGACCAGACTTTTTTTTCTGTTTCACAATTCAGAGGAGCTGTCTGTACAGCTAGGCAGGAAATAGATCTCATATCCTGCAAAATTTTCAGTAATTTAAAAAATATTCTCATCGCACATTGAAAAACACTCAAGAATTTGTAACAAAAATCAGCATCACCATCCTACCACATGGCAAAGCAGCAGACGGCAATGAAGGCACTACAAAAGAGAGTGCTGGTGTGTTCAATCACAGAAGTGTCGGGGAACTCTGCCAGTCCTCTGAGCTGTAGTACATGGCCCTCTAATACAAAAAACCATGCTAGAGCCCCATGCTACACCTAAGCCGACAGCTCTTGCTAAGCATGGATTTAGAGACAGGAGGATCAAAGGGACACCGCTTCCTAAGCTGGGCAAGCCAACCCCATTTATCCAGACTCACTGCCATTGGCACGCAGCTCCTTCCCACTGAATCTGAAGGCAAATCTACTGAGTGGGAAGGCTGGTCCAAGCTAAAGGCATGGATCTGACCTAGTTGCATACCAGACAACTGCTGCTAACACAGTTCTACTGCCATGGGGGAGATCATGCCTCAGGAGTGAAAGCTTGACCTTCATCTGCTGCCATTACAATGGCACAACATCCCCTAGTAGATGCAACTTTTTTCTTTTCTGATATGTATGATTCCACTTTTTTTTTTTTTTTTTTTTTTTTTTTTTCGGTGTCCCACATGGTGCACCTTCTGTAGGATGGCATGGACTTGGCTTTGGCCTGATTTTTGTCAGTGCACTCAGCAAGACGACGACCATACGTTCCATTCTTCCTGCAATGCTGTTGATTTGTCCACAGACAACAAAAATCTGGGTGCAATCTTCTTGCATTCCCAGAACCTTTATTTCTCCCCAACAAAACAATTCCACTTGTATGTGTGTTGGGTCTTATATGTGTTCAAGGGGCCAAAGCCATGCGCTGCTCCTGAGAGCCCATGGCCCTTCACAACAGTCAGTGTGTAAATGGAAGCTAGAAGAAAGCGGTGCACAGCCAACTCAGTGTTAGAAACATCTTTTCTAACCATGATAAGAAAATTCACAGTTCACTGGAAGCAGAAAGTGCTGGATCAACCTTTTTCATAAAAAATCCACCGTGTCAGATCAAAAGTCCACTTGGTCAAGTACAGATGGTGACAGTATTCACTGAGGACTGTTCAGCTGTAAAAAAATAAAAAAATAAAAAATAAAGTAACAGAGTAAGACTTGAGCCTCTTATATCCTCCAGTTTGCAGGATTTTGTAGCTTCAGGCTCCTGATCTGGAAGGTACACACATCTGGTAGTTACCAGTGCTCCCAAGTTAAAAACTGCATGGAGGTGCAGACAAGTTAAGGGTGAGGAAGGTGACATATAAACAGAAAACGTGATTATAGCATGTTCCATCAAGGATTGAGATTTATCTGCTGTATTGAAACAAATGCATTTGCCTACTCTGAGTGCATTCATCCAGTCCTAAGAAGTTAAACAAGTTCAAAGAGATAAAAAGAAGCTGTGTTCCCTACCATGCTCTATGTGCTATCACAGAGAGCCACTAAGCAGTAATACAAGAATCAAACCCAAAGTTGGTGTGAATCATCACTCCTCTGCTGCAGAGTCAGCCAAAGCCCTGCCCAGAGCTAAGTGCTGCCTGGGATGTAACCTAGAAGGCAATTTCTTGTCAAGAAAATAGAAGGGAAACAGTATTTTCTACAGTGAGGAACAGTATATAGGATTTTTCTGCTTTACTGCAACAAATCAGGGAAACAACAGCAGCCATTCAATAAGGTCGACATTGATATAACTGTCAGCTCTTTGTATCAATAAATCTGAGTCTGAGTCCCTGGATGGTGTCAGATGAGTTTTGCCGGTGTCAGATAGCGATGTTAGTGTTCAGGAATTACAAACTCAGATCCTTCCAGGCTGGAAACTCGTCTGCTAATCTCATTCCTCTTCCTTTCCTACCAAATCCAACACTTCAGTTGTGAGAAAATTGCATCTGATACTTATAGAGATGTATTTTATTGCTTTTGAGAGCAGGTGGCAGAAGAGGAGAGCTGATTGCTGGTCTCATGCTGTGTCTGCAGACAGCGATGTTCTCAGAAGAAAAGTTTGCCTGTGAATTCTGTGAAAAGAGGATGGCACCCACAAACACCGGTTTAAAGTCCTGTACAGAGCTTTAAAAATGGCCGTTACAGTCACTCAGGAAAGGTGACAAAGAGAACTTGATCTTTCTTTTCCTGCCCTCCCTATCAGTACTTGGAATGTGACTTTTCTCCTACAGAAAATACTATCACCTTTGTTGGGAATTCATAAAAAAAACCCTTACGACTTCCAGTTGTGAGAGTAATTTTATGATAACTTTAACTTCTCCAGGCTAACTCATCTGGCAGGCTAATCCTCATTACAGAGCTCCTCATGGGTAATGACCCAAGTTACACACTCTTAAATGGGTGAAGTGTCACAGATCTCTGCAAACTCGCAATTACACCAGCTCAAACCTGGAGATGACCCATTCTCATACCTACTCAAAATCACACTGGTACCTCATGACTCATTCAGGACAACTGTCTCTGTCTACAAATAACAGCGAGTTAGGAGAGGTTTTTGCCCTTAGGGATTTGAAGCCAGACATTCAGGGAGGACAGAAACACCAATAGAGAATTAAAAGGAAGGTAACTGAGGACATAAGAAATTCAGTGGGCTCTGTTAAACTCTTACTCTCCAAACTAGCTTTTTTACAATTGTATCACTTCATAACCATATTGTATTCCACAACCTGTGTCTGTATGGGTCAACTACCCAAAAGCCTTTTCCAAAGCTCATGCACAGAGAATTATAAATCATACTGACACTTACATTTTTACATCCTTCAGTCACAGCCATGGATGCCCTTCTAGGACAGGCAGATACCCCATCAGCCCCTTTCAGAGCTTGGACCTGAACAAGTCACCCTGCAGATGTGGCAGCATGAGCTTTCCAGTGGGCCCAGCAGTGGTCTTACTGTCCCAGGGCTCCCACAGGCTCCACTTGATTCAATTTTGCACTTGTACTCCCAGTCAGAAGCTTTGACGTCACAGAGTAGCCAGTCCCATCTGCCCACCTTTGTGCTCTGGCTAAATAACTTCTCAGAATGCCTGAGGGGTAAAGTATCCCAATGTTGCCCCATCACCCTTACGAGCTGAATCCTTTCTCTGCCACCCTAAAGAAAAACTCTGAAAAATAAGGGCTACATAAAAGCCTAATCAGACTTGAAATCAGTCCATTTTACTTTACTTGGTATTAAAATTTCCCTTTGGGCCAGGGGTTTGTTGCTTAAGCATTTCCACTTATCTAACTAGTCTCCCACTGGTTGTTTGACGTGCCCTGGAGCATCTGAGCCATCCCCACCAGAAGTTTAGATTTGAGCTAAAGAAGTCCTGCATCTCTTGAACCAGCTGCTTGGCTCCAGGAAGACACCCTGGGCACCTGAAACAGCACCAGTCACTCCTGTATGGGTAGAGTATTCCCCCTTCACTGCCTCTGCCTCTGAGCTTACAAGCCTAGCACGCTTATTACCAGGCAAAGAGCTAGCCCCTACACAGTAACGTACATATTCCCTTAGAATATGGTAATAATTCCTGCTCTTTCCAAACTAAATATTTGTGGGAACTCCTAAAAAACAATCATGGTAGAAGTCCTTTAAAATTATTGTCAAGCTGCTTGATGCGCAAGACAATAGAAACTCACATGCAACATCTAGCCAGATGTTCTCTACAACATTTGTGAAGCTGTAAGAAAGTCAAATCCAATTTTGCCTTTGTACAATAACATGGAAAGAGGCACCTCTGCTGTTGGTTGATGCTATTTCCCCATCAGACAATTCTGACTATTACACATTAGGCAACAAGAGCCTTCCTTCTGGGAAAAGAGTGCTTTTTAGTCAGGGATACTGTAAGACTGCTTTGCCAGTCTTCTGCTTCAGCTCCTTCTTCCGTGTCTCGTGTGTCCTGAGCCAGACAGAGGTGTTGCAGTCATTAGGAGTGTTCTGGACTCTGTTACAAAGAAATGACAAATTACACATCATTGGTTTATGCTTTTATTTAGTCTCAATCAGTGGAAAATAAAAGTGGTGCTGAGTGTCAAACAGCACTTTTGGCACAAGTTAGTAGGAAATCAGGATTGAGGAAAGTTTGGGTAACATCCTGTTGGGTTTCTTAATCTACAAACTGTCTCACAATTGATAGTGTAAACATTTACTGGATATTTTCAAGAAGTAAACTGGCACCATTTCTATGAAGATGTGTGAAGTCTTCACACTAGGGTGTGGAAGAACACTGCTGAGGAAATATTCATCTTCTTAACAGTAAATCAGGGTTTTTAAAGACATACCCATTTAATAAAATTTGGCACATATTACTCAGTACCTTAGCGTATCAGTTAACTTTGCTAACTGGAGCATGGTATTAATTCTACCAAGCATTTGAGTTCTCACCATGACAATGAAGTGAAATGCTGTTATTTCCAAACACCTTACTAAATATTTTCTTTTTTTCATACCTTTGAGCTGCAACAAAAAAGGGGGAGAGATTCACACTGAAGATTAGCAGTACAACAACTCACCTACTGTCTGGGCAAAAGGTTACAACCATATCACAGAAAGGCTAGAAATAAAAACCCAGTGGTTTACTCCCACTCTTGCCCAGCAGCCCTTCAGGGCTGCTGGTGTTTCAAGTTGCTCAATGAGATGCTCTGAAATGAACGCTTATTCTCAGGCACATCCTTGCAACACATGCATATCATGCATATCAATGTATCCACTTTTTGACCACACCATAAGATAAAAGCATTGCACGAGACAGATAAGAGGCAGTTAGTAAGTGCTGGAAGTTGCTCTGGAACAGGTGAGAAGCTGGTGGAGGTGCAGACTTGGTTGGACTGTTGGGTGGATCCAATGAAAGCAGACAGAAGACTGTGGGCACCTCCAGGAAAGCAGCCCATTTACCTTCCTGAATTGAAAATAATAATAACAATAAGGTTCTAGAGTGTATTTTTTCTTTACACTCACACTGAGTAAGGCAAGCCGTGGAATGATCATCTACTGGATGGAAGATGTTTTTTTACAGTCTGTTTGATTTAAGTGGTGTTTCTTTAAATTGTTTTCACCACAGAAATCAAACATTACTGCTGGTTTGACATAGACAAAATACAGGGCACAGATCTGAACAGCTATTTTCTTTTTACAGCCTTGGCAATACAAGTGCAATTGATTAAATGTCTGAACTCCAAACCAACGTAGACTTAGCAGCATGCTGCCTCCTGAGGATGCTGGATTTACCCCAAGTTTTAGGAAGCAAATGGCAACTCCCTGCCTCCCCCTTTCCTCTCTCCTTGTCCACCTGCCCCACACTGGCACCCCCTCACCCTCATAACACCACTCAGTGCACAGCAGTGTGTGAGTTCAGGTCCTTGCTTGCTGTGATGTCTGCAGTCAGCATTCATTCACTTCACTCTGTTATGGAAAAATAATTGATTTGGTATTTGCGGAGGCATGAGTTTCCTTCTCACTTCACAAGTGTTTGTTGTCTGTTTGTTTACTGCTTTGCTTAGCGCTCTGGGAGACCCTATAGCCTGACCTAGCTGTAACCCTTGTTTCCTGTTTCTGACAAAACACTGTTAAATGGCTAACAACAAAAAAAAATAACAGCTGATCCTTTTCATTTGTGTAAAGACAGCGAACAGTCAGCTTAGCTATGACTCTGAGACTTCAGAAAGTGCCCTCACTCCATGACATCAAGTCCCAGCTGGGTCCAAAGACAAATGTCATGACACAAGTTCCATGGACAGTCATTTTTTAGGACAGGACAGGCCGTGCTTCCCAGACAGCTGTACCGAGACAAACACAGGACCTAGCAACTGCTTTCAGGGCCCAGCCATTTCCACACTGCAGCAAAGAGGCAGCAGGGGCCCAGCAACGGTATGGGTGTCCCCTGAGCAGAGTCTGAGTCCCAGCTGAGCACGGGAATGTGCCCCAGGAGCAACTCATGAATTTCCTTGGTGCAGTCGTTGCTTGTGGCGTGGTCTGTTGTGGAACCTACCTGTAGCTTCCAGGTCTAAGATCCTATTCTCCAGACCTCATCCCATTATCAGCCACAGTTTCCATCTAAATGTTTACATATGTATGCATCTGTAAGTGCATATACACAACCATCTCAGCCTTGCCATGGAAGAAATGAGAATGTTTCCTGTTTCTGTATATCAAAAATAATGTTGTGTTTTATATTGTTTTCCTTGAAAAGCTCCAATTATTTTAATACAGCTACACCAACACAGCTCTTACGAAAATGTAGAGAGAGTGACCACAATATTTGGACTTAAATCCAAGCTTCCCTCAAGGGAAAGCGCGCACACACACACACAGAAAAAAAACACCAAAAACTTCCACATTGGCTAATTAGGTTGACAAACCTCAAGCATGAAAGTGGGGGTGGAGTTCAACATTGGAGTTCTGGTACAGGAGCCTGTGTTTAGTGTAATTGCTGTTAATGCAGTTTCCTCCTCTTCTTCCTTGCTTTCGGGTGCTGTGATGATGCATGTCAGAGCTGGGCTGGGGCTGGGAGCTATTGCTGCTGCTCATCCTTGCTCACAGCCTGTGTGGGTTGCAGTTCCCTAGGCTGTAGTTATCATGCAAAGATCCCAGCCCCCAGGTGTAAGACACCAACTTGGAAGAACTGTGATTATTCTGAGCCAGTAACCATGCCTTCCTGTGCTGGGGAGGTTTAATTCGAGTGATTCAAGCACTATATATGGAGTTTCAATTTTATTTTCAATCTGTGTGCTTGTTTACTTCCTCAAAAACAGGTAATTTTTATGTGAAGCTGTTGAGAAGCTGATAAAGAGGTGCTTTACATTAAATGGTACTTCTTTTTGTCAAGTGGAAGCAATAATATAGCTTGAAATGTAAGCATCTGGATTCTTAATTTCTTAAAGTTATGAAAGATTTAATGATATCCTTCAGTATCATTGCATAATTTATTATTTTCTTTGCTATAATTTGTTGCACATTCTATTCAGATGGAAATTGGGATCAAGCTAAAATTCATGTGGCAACTTTTTATCTATTAGTTACTAACAATGTGTATTGGATGTAAATTGTGAACTTACACACTGCATGTTTGAATCAGCTTACGAATAGATTTATTACTAGCAGTCAGTGCACCACATTGGTAATGTTTACATCATTGGGTCTAGTGCGTCTCACCTTGTCATGTAGTTTTTGTGTTTTATGTAGTTTGGAAGAAGAAAATGGAATTTCTGCTCTTCCAGCTGAGTGTTTCCTACAGCCCTTGCCGAAGCGCAGGCAGTGCCACAAAGCAGAGCTGCTTTCTGTTTGAGGTGTCAGCAGCTCCTGTCTCCGAGCGCTCAGTCGACGGCTTGGCTTTTCTTGTGCACTCACTGCAAGCACACTCTGCTGTCTATGTATATGTAACTGCTAAAGTTTACCAGGTAACTCACTGTATTCAGTGAATAAATGCACAGCCAGACAGATGTCATTTTTAACATGCATTCAATTACACATTTAATCTACTTTGTGTTTATTTAATTCTTCCCACCTCACCACAGGCATGCTGTGCACAAGCAGCAAAACGGTCCTGCTCCTGCACTGAAATCCAGATGTGGGATCCAGCAGGGTGGTATCTCACCACACTCGATGGCCTTTGGCATGGACATGGCCAAAGGAGGTAATGCCTCTGGATGTACTAATGAACACTAGGTCAATATTCTTAGCCACTTGTATAGTTCTGACTAGTTTCAGGGGAAAAATAAGATTAAGAAATCTTTGAGGTTTTCTTAAGATGTCATGCTGCTATTTGCTATAGTTTCTTAAAACACAGGTCATCGTTTGGCCAGACGCAGCTTTGCAAGAGTAGCTAATTTGAACTTGCTAAGAGAGAGTAATTCCTACCTATTTATTTGTAAATAATGAGTCCAATTTTTATACATAAGAAGGAGGTAGGCAAGATTTTTCCTGTTTTATCTGTAATTAAACCTTTGCTGAATACTAAATATTTCCTGAAAATCTGTCATGACTGAAAAAAAAATTGCTATTAATGAAAAGTTGTCATCCTTTTGACTAAAAACAGTGGCCAAAAGAAACCGGTATGCATTCATTTCTGATAAAGCACCTGAAGGCATGCAGTGTTGTGTTCTACAAAGGAGTGGGCCAAAGCAGAGGATCTGAGGGGGGCCTGTGAAAAAGAAGGAGACAGACTCTTTAGCAGGGTCTATTGTGAAAGGACAAGGAGAAATGGTTTCAAACTGAAAGAGAGGAGATTTAGATTGGATAGAAGGAAGAAGTTTTTGCAACAAGGGTGGTGAGGCAGTGGCACAGATTGCCCAGAAAGGTGGTGGATGCCCCGTCCCTGGAGACACTCAAGGTCAGGTTGGACAGGGCTCTGAGCACTTGATCTATCTGTAGGTGTCTCTACTCATTGCAGGGGGATTGGGCCAGATGGCCTTCAGAGATCTCTTCCAACTCACACAATTCCATGATTCAATGATTCTATTGCCAGTCTTCCACAGTTTCACACAACCCTCTGAATTCCCATTTCAGCTGCCTTCCTACTTCTAAAACTTAAAAAGCTGGATGAGTTAAATTGAGAACAAATGTGTACACCTAAGATTAAAATATCTGCCTGGTGGTAAAAGAGTGGCATGGTGTCCAGAATGCGCTGCTTCACCTGTATGCCTGACTTAGCTCCAAGGAGACCTTGCCAATCTTTTAAGAAGGAAAATCTAAAATAAGACATCATGGGAAACTGTGTCTGACGTTCTTCTTTTTGAAGTGTTTCTCCAGAGTCAACTGAGAGTTCAGCAGTTTCCAAGTGCACATGAAGAAGCAGCAGCGTGATGGATATGAGGGAGGAGAGCCGAAGGCAAGATGGCAACAGTTAAATATGTGGTTTGAGTGAGTTCAGTGTTAATTTAAGAGATTGTGGTCATTTCAGACAGAGAGAGAAAGAAACAGGAGTGGTGAGTGCTGCAGACATAATTATTCTAAAAGCTAATTCATGTATTTGCTAGTTTTGGAGAATGGACTCTCACACTTTCAAAGAAATATATCTGAATTGATTATTTTGTCTGCTTTTTTTCAGTGTATGTGTGGCAGAGTATAAAAGCTCAGAGATTCATGATCCCATCTAAAAGATACACTGTGCTTTCCCTGAGGTGCTCTATCAGAGCACATCTGCCACAAGGCTCCAGCCTGGCAGGCATGTCTCGTCTGTCAGACACAGGTGGAGAAGAGCAGGTTGATCTTCCCAGTGAGAGAGCAAGCTATAGAGAACAAAAGCAAAACGGTCTCATTTTGGGCTGTCATTGTGAAAGCTGCTAGGGCTGAGGGCTGAGAGCCCCAACATGCTATCAAAGAAAACAAATGAATTCTGATTCAGGTTTGGCTGCACACTAGGTGAGCATACGGCTGTGCTGCTCTAATTATTTGAGAATTTGGCCTTCCAAAGTGCTATATTTTATTTCTGAAGGAGAGACTTTTTCATGTTTGGCATTCTGCAAAACAGTCTGTATGGTAAGGGCACTTTGATATTCATATGAATTGTTTTGTTTAAACTAAGTACACAAAAACACATGGTCAATAGCCATCATGTTTTAATAGCAACAGTTCGTGGAAGTAGCATTACACGGAACAGAAATCCATTTAAAAGCTTCAGAGTTGCTTTTCCCTACATGCACACACACTGCACTGCTGCTGGGCAAATAGATAAATGCAACCCGCTGGACCTGCAAATCAATTTCTGTATTGTTAGAGACAAGTGAAAATGAGTCTTTTGCACTATTGACCCCAGACAGGCTGGGCATTGGTAATAGCAGGTCAGACCACTGCTTCCTTTATGGCCCAATGCTGATAACCCTGCTAAATTATCTCTAACTGAAACCTGGAGGTTGTGGCTAGTGAGGAATAAGAATCACTAGGGTTTCCCATGCTCTCTGGTCGTGACGAAAGCAAAGGGAGACAAGTTCATGACAGAGCACAGCATGGTCATCCCTACTGAGCACTGACAGGCAAGCTCCAACAGGTTTCAATGGGCATCCAAAGACTTTACTGCTCTCAGGTGCCCATCCCAGCCGCACAAACATCCTCACCCTGGTTTTGGGTACTTATAACTCAGTGGGTGCTTTAAGCTGGTGAGTAAGTCTCCTCTGTCTACTGAGTTTGTTTATCTGGCAGCAGCAGCAGTGACTGGTGGGTGCTGAGGCCCTGAGGCTTTTCCTTCTATTATGAGTTTTAACCCTCTTCCCCTTGGGGTCATACACTTAGCAAGAAGGACACTGGTCCAGCAGAGCAGGAAAATCAGGCAGTCCCTTCTGAGATGTCAGCACTCAAACTAGAGGGTAGAAGCAGAACTCAGAACTGGGATGACAAAGTGCACAGGTGGCCACAGAAATCCTCCAAAACTTAAAAACCTTCCCACCAACAGATATTGTAGAATCACATAGAGCTCTCTGTCCTGGCACAGGATTCACCAGCAGCCAGCATCTGGAATGCTGAGCTGCTTTGAGGAGAACGATCTGTTGCATAGAGCTGAAAACATGAACATAAATTACAAATTCTGAATTTATTTCACTGCAAAAAGAGGAAAATACTCTAGTAGGAGGTATAACGTGGAACAGGCTGCCCAGGGAGGTGGTGGAGTCACTGTCCCTGGAGGTGTTCAAGAACCATGTGGATGTAGCATTGAGGAACATGGTCAGTGGGTATGGTGGGGGTGGGCTGATGGTTGGGCTAGGTGATCTTGGAGGTCTTTTCCAACCTTCCTGATTCCATGGTTCTAACGCCTCTATAAGCCAGCCCCTTGCACAGGTGACCATCTCCGTACTCATGGTGAGCACAGCCTGTGGAGGCGGATGAGGTGAGGTTACTGCAGTCCTTTTTGACTGCTGAGGAAAATGTACAAGGCCTGAGGTTGTTTAGGCTAGAGCAGACTAGAGGGAAGGATTACGGACAGTAAGCATGAAGATTCTGAAGGGGAATAAAACCATCATCTTAGGTCTTGAATAGCAGAAATTGGAGGAGGGCAGTAGTCACAGAATAGATATACCTTCCCAAGCACTATGGACAATGCACCACTGTGAGGGCTCATCTGAGCTGGACCGGACCCATCATCTCTGGAGGCTTTTAGGAACAGACTAAAGAAGTACCTGTCAAGAATAATACAGCTCTTCTGGGCCGGCAAAACTTCTAGTCCTCCTTAGCACCGTTTTTCTACCACTGTAGGACATTTGCAAAACATTGCTTTGAAAACTCAGCTCTGTGACTAATTTTATGGGTTATGTCTCCAGTAGGCATAGCAGGAAACAAATTTGCACAGTGTGCATATTGCTACTGTGGGTTTGGACAGTGTTGGATATTCAGGTCCCTTCTTACTACTCTCTACAAAGCTTTGAGGTGAAAGGACAAGCCAGAGTATGTCCCTTCCAGAGAGATGAGATATTGATGGCCAACTGAGAAAATCAGCAGAAAAACAGCTGCATCATCCCAGCCATATATTAAATAGTACTTCTCTTCATTTCCACATTGTGCTTTATTCTCCCTCTCCTTTATCTATCACTTTAGGATTTGTTTTCTCTTCACTGAACTTAGCAATAACTCCTAAGAGGCCAAAATCAGATATTACCTTGACTAGGCTTCATGAGCCTAAAAACACCATAAAACTACTCTGTCTGTGCAGGCAGGAAGGAGCTTTTTCCTGGCTAATGTAGAACATGTCAAAGAGAGAAAAAAATTGATTTGAATAAAAAACAAATCAAAACAAAACAAAACTGCAGTATGCTATTAATTGGCGCCATCCAAATGCCGATGTACATTTTGTCCTTGCGGTGGAGGGCAGGCGAGTGGTGTAGTATGTTAAAATATGTCTGTATCTTTCTCTGTAAATAAATTGTTTAGAGTTCTCAGATTTCTAGCTAAATGGTTATGAAGTTTATCAGGGCTTGAAGATAGTGTTCGTTCAAAATAGGATCTTGCAATTATCACTCAATTACAGTCCTTCAAAATCAGACGGCGAGGCACCATTGGCACAGCCCCAGGAAAACATTCTGTACAGAGATACTAATCAGGATGCTGCTCCTAACAGCTAACATGAAATTCATTTTAATACACTCTGTGCTGAGCAGTTTGATGTTGTCGGATCAATTCGCTCCTTTGATTTTGCAGAGTCCTGGTGAATAAAATGTAAGCTAAGGCTCCAATTCATTCCAGCTATTCTATTATTTACTAGTGTGTCAGAAGATTTCACAACTGATCTTTAATGGGAGACTTAAAGCGTGTTCTTTAGGTGGGAGAGGGAGGGAGGGCATGGAGCGAGTTGCTGAAAGGTAGTAACTCAGCCCACCAGTCATCCATGTCAGTTCCACCAAGCTCTGTCTTGGAGATTTCCACAGTTCAGAAGATCGTGGTTGTGGATATGGCTTGGCTGGACTTTTTAATGAAAAATGCAGCCTATTTTCTAAAAAACAGGGGTGCCTTCCACTCACACTGCCTGGGAAGTGTGGGAGGATCACATCAGGGTCTAAGGGAAGACACAGCAATGGAAGTGAAATGGGAGAAATGAGACAACTCATGATATAAGAGAATAGTTATACAGGTCAGACAACCTCTTTTCATAGGAGGTCCAGAGGGGCCCACCTCAGTCAGAGAGAGAGCTCTAGCAAGTGTATGACTTCAAGAAAAAAGTCACATAGAGGGTGGTGATATCAAACATGCATTAACTTGAAGCCCTAAGCACCAGACAAAGGGAGAGTTGTGACACTGCTCCCCTAGAAATATTTCACTGAGGTAATATGGAATAAAACTGTCACTGATTTCCTCATAATCTTGCAGTGCAGAGAGGGATACCATATATTCCATATGAAGATCAGATTAGTGGAAACTTTGAAGCAATAACTTAATGCCTATCTACACAATTTGAATCCAAAATTGTTCATTTATTGGAAAGACCCAAGATAGTGACAGAAATGTGTAATGCTTTAATACTCTAGATGGGTACAGATGTGGTACCTAGGGATGTGGTTAGTGGGCAATATTAATGGTATGTGAATGGTTGGACTAGATGATCTCGGAGGTTTTTTCCAACCTTAATGATTCTATGTTTCTATGATTCTAAATTCACATGCACAACAGAAGTTGTTTTGTTCAGGGTGGTTGACTTGTTTCCTTGTGCTTTGCTAGGCTTCAGGGATTAGGAATGCCAAATAGCAAAACTGTAATGCAATGATAAGATAACAAAACTGAAGCAAGAAAATACCTTCAAGTCACGTGATTCAGAAGGTAAAGCACTGTGGTTTGAAGACACACTTCCTAAGTTCTTGGCTGATATGCCTGATTTTCTTGATTTGTATGAAAATGAATATTCCAATAATGCCAAGAGAGAAGTCTATTCAAAATAAGTCGTGTTTACCAAACTTTTGTACAACAAGCACTTTCATCACCCTTACAAAGAAATGCAGCACTGCGGGAGCACTGCTTCCAGTGCTCTCCAACACTGCTCTGTGAAACCCATGGCCCACAGAATTTGGAGAAGTTGGGACATGACAGCTGTCAGGAAGGAAATTGCTTCAGAGAGATAACTGAACAAATCACCTAATGCTGTAATGGGATACAAGGGTCGGGGCTCCTGGATACTTCAGGTGATGTGCTGGGTATTTAGAAGAAAACATCTTTCCGAATTCTCCAAAAGCCTTTTGCCATCCTGCTACCACTTCTCTCCAGGAATGTGAACCACCATGTGGCACTGCTGCAAGGCCTCTTTCCCAGCTGCAATGAGCACATAATACTCAGGGGTATGGTTCTTCCATTGTCCAATTTGTTGTGAGACCTCTAGAAGAAAAGTTGCAGCAGACAGTGAAGGAGTTTCCCCTCTTGCTGTCTAACAGCAGTCAGTTCCTCATGCCAGTGTTTCCTGAAGACTAAGCACTGACGTCTGGAACTATTTTCAGCTACTTCTGCTCAAAGATGGCACAGATGTGTGCAATGCAAGATAAATAAATGGCAAAAGCAAATACCAAGCTCTCTTCTCACGATTTCTTTCCCACCAGGAAGAAATCGTCATCATTCTTTGGTCATCATCTCTCTGTGTGCACATCAGAGGTGACAGATAAAGAGCATGGTTTACTTTACTCCAGGTTGCACCCGTGCTTCAGTACTGCTGCCACCAGCATTGCAACTGGGCTTAGCTGTGGATGAGGACTGAGAAAAAAATACATTTTTTACAGTCTGAGTTTCTTAGGTGTTGCATCCTGGCTTGGCCTTTTGGTCAGTTTTGTAAAACTGAGGTGAGGAAAAAAGTCTTTTTTCCAGTAGACTAATTCCTCCACTGCCAGCTCCACTGGCTTCCTTTGCTGGCTTCTGCATCTTCTTTCTTGTAAGTGAAAAAAAAATTAAAAATCCCCTGGCTCCTTAAAGGGAAATTTTAGCCTCAGCTCAACAGATTTCTCTTCAGACCACGGCTCATATGCATTCCCAGTCTCACTTATCAACAGCTGGAAGAGAAAGAATGAAAGGAGCTGTGTACAGAGTGGGATGAGGAAAATAAATGAACATGGGAAAGGGAATGGATGGGCTCAGGCACAGACCCATTCTCTGCAAAGGAGACTAGAAGAGTTAGGGTAAATTGTGCTCTGTCTTCTCTCTCTGGAAGCTGAGAAGAAAAGTGGAAACTGAGTCATCCAGAGCTATGGTGTGGCTGTCTTATGCTTACATAGAGCTCCCCAAAGGAGGCCAAACCTACAGAACTACTAACAAGGGAGTTTATAAGCTAGAATGTATTTATTGATAAATAGAGAAAACAAAGTGACTGAGCAAGAAATTAAAAGTGTTTATACCCATCACCTCAGCAGCCCGCTATGTCTTCACTGATGGGTTTTTCAACTCAATGACTTTCTGAATTACAGCAACTATTGTACAACTATTTCTGGCTTCTAGGAAAGTCTTCTTTCAGTTCTTTCTGAGGCCTCAGCCAGTGTTTGAACCTTGCTTCCCCTAGCAGCCAGTCAACCTCTTTTACCTCGAGCAATTGGCTCTCATCACTTGCCAGTCTCCATTGGTCTAACTTCCCTTCTCTTGGGAAGCCCTATTTCTCTCACCTGCTCCAAGGAAAAGAAATGGAAAGGAATGGTAAGAGGAAGACAGAAAAACACCACCACAAAATAAAAAAAAAATAGGTATTTGATTCAAGCTCAAGCTACATGTCATGTTACAGGATACATGGAGGAAAGTAGATTTGGCACGAATCTCACTCCCTGATTTATCACTCTATAGTCAGTACAGTACAACTTGTTGTTCTCCAGATATCTCCTCTGGTTATCAATCAGGCCTCCTAGAAAGATATTCTAGCTTGCTTATTGACATTTAGGTAAGAGGAAGAATGAAAACAAAAGAGGAAAGCAGTGTCAGAAGATGACATTTTTATTTACTTGTTGTTTCCAGAACCCTTTGCATTAAGTGTAATTCCGAAAGCGGTTATTGCTATATTTTTTTCAGCAAACAATCTAACTGCTTTGTATATATTTTAGAATTCATCTGACTTCCTGGGAAACATCTATTTTTATCAGGAAACCGGTCTCCCAAATTCTCAAGTCAAAAAACTTTGTCTTTATTTGCTGAAAGCCAAAAAGACTTCGATTTTTACAAATGTTATGTGAGAAATTTCCACAGGAAAAGAAAAAAAAATCTTGTCTTTAGATGGACGCAGATTTATAGTCAGATGAATCATGAAGTGTCATGCTCAGAAGGAACTCTGCCCAGAGAGTTCCTTTTCCTGCTAATGTCATGCTTCTGCCTTTGTGGTTCACTGCTTGCATATGTCCCTGACTGACATCCTCTTAGAAAGATTGGTGAGATTGCAGAGAGATTTCCCTACCCCATGTGCATGTCATTTATGTTCTATGACACTCTCAGCTGTGTTTTTTACCTTTCATGTAGGAAAATGCATTAATGCAGTTATTGTTCTTGGCCCACATATATATGTGTGTGTATATAAATATTTACACATTTGTGTATACACACACACAAACGCACGCCTATATATGCATGTTTATGTATATGCAAACATAAATACATTTATATGTGTAGAATTAAGTGCATGTGGATAGATGGATGGATGGATGGATGGATGGATGGATGGATGGATGGATGGGTGGATGGATGGATAGCCCTTACAGGCCATCTGGTCCAACCCCCCTGCAATGAGCAGGGACATCTACAGCTAGATCACATGCTCAGAGCCCCATCCAGCCTGACCTTGAGCATCTCCAGAGCCAAGGCATCCACCACCTCTCTAGGCAACCCATTCCAGTGCCTCGCTGCCCTTATGGTAAAAAACTTCTTCCTTATATCCAGTCTAAGCCTCCCTTCTTTTATTTTGAAACCATTTCCCCTTGTCCTATCACAACAGACTCTGCTGAAGAGTCCCCTACTTTCTCATAGCCCCCCTTTAGATAATAGATAAATAGATGGACGGATAGATACAAAGTATAACAGAGCATTTTTACAAGTAAGCAGAGGAAAGCATCGTGTAGGAATTTTTTTATTTTTTATTTTTATTTTTTTGAGCAACAATCACTAGTCATGCAAAAATATTTCATACTGTAAATGGAATGTTCTGAGTGGGAGTTGCTGTCTGTCTCATGCTAATTTGGCCATACAAGTGTAGTGATGTCTGCAGGAGTGAGCCCCCCTCAGCAAGCCCCCAGGTCCAGAGCTGGTGCATGAGCGGCTGGTCGGGACAGGGACACTCCATCCTACCGGCAGCATCAGTTCAGGCTGAGTGCCCGCTGTCAAGCCACGGTGGTGGCTATCCCCCAGTGAGGCACAGCAAGCGTTGCTTGGGGCCTCAGCCCTGTCATCCTGTCTCCCACTTGGGCTCATTTATTAAGAGAGTCAGCAGGAAGCAGCCATGGGGAAAGGGGGATCTGGCAGTGACAAACCCACAGCTTAACAAGCACTTCGCAGCAGGGCTTGTCAGAGCCTCCCTCCCCATTCTGCACTGACAGCAGATGCTTGAGCCCTGTGACCAAGCACGATCTCATGAGAGTTGCCCTGGGAGCTTCATTTTGCCTTGGCCATGGGCTGACTCTTGTGCTGTTGTGAGTCTGAGCCTGGGCATGAGTTGGGATTGCTTGGGTTAAGTGAGTCTCCAGTGGTCAAGTGCTCACAGCAAAGGGCAGACCACAAAAATCAGCATGATAGTTATTTACCATAACCATATACAAAACCACAAGCAGCAGAGGTTCCCTGAAACACATCAGAGACTCCGCACATCTCTTTATTAAAGATCGTCTGTGTTTGTTACACTTCAACTTGCCTTCAAATCACAAATAAAACCAGAGAACTCTAAGTCAGCGGATACAAACCAAAAGACAAAAATACTACCTAAAGAAACAAAACATCATAATGAAAATGTTTCCCTCTTCCCCATTTTTTTCTCTTTGCTTTAACTTTGAATTGATTTTGGTCTGGTCTAGCAGTGGAGATTAGTTATAAGCCATTATAAAATTCTTTTATTCATAAATAAAATATCTGCACTGTTTGAGAGTTATCTACTGCTTTTGACAGTAATGAACTCATCATACATTTTAGTAATCCATTATAATCAATCTGAAGTCCTTAAGGCTAAAAGAAGCAGTTCTCTGGTTAGAAATCAACTCTCTGGCTCCAAGTCAGTGACACCACTGTTCCAATTTGTATAATTCGTATTTCTATTTACACACTCATTCCAATCAGACACCCCTTTTGTTTTGAGAAGCTTTTCAAAGGGTTCTATTTTTTCACTCCTAAGAATCTTTTCCATCAGTTCCAATCAAGAAATTAAGTCTGACACTTAAACAGTCAGTTTTGCACCCAAACAGATGAAAATACTGAGGTTGCCTTTGTTTCTTGTTTGCCTTTCTCCTGCCCTTCTCAACCACAGCCTTTTTCCTTAACCTTTCCTCCTCCCAGGTCATTGGCCCAAGACATGTTCTTTCCCATAATGTTTCCATAAAGTCTCTCAGAGTCAGGCCCTGGGGTTTGCTCTGTCCAGTTGCTGACTCACAGCAAGAGGGTTTTCCTATTTTCCCATTAAAAAAAAAAAAAAAAAAAAAGTGGAGACACTTAAGCAAACTGACATTTCCAACTTACTGTAATGTCAGAAAATAACAAGGTTTGTGAATGTTACTGTGCTGGCAAGGGAGCAACCAATCTGCAAGCTGCCAGAAGGTAGAAAGCTCTCAGGCAAATGGGCAGACACAGAGCAAGAGATGGCCATCTATCCATCCTTCCATCCATTTCATCCATCCATCTACATATCCATCTATCCATTCATCCTTCCCAGGCCTCCCTGAACCATCTGAGCTGTTTCTTTCTTCCTTTTCAGTCAGGCATAGATAAAGTGATCTGAGCCTCTGTGCAATTAAACTGAAGAGGGATTAATGGCTTTATTTACTACTCTTTCTCAGAAAGTTTTGTCATTATTGATTACCCTGTCAATAAGAGGAGTTGTAAAAGCACAAATATGAGTGAGGTGCTCAGGCACCATCTGTGCCTCTGAAATGCTCTCTTTGTAGAACAACATAGAATATATATCCTACACTTATATGTGGGCCTGATGACTTTTTCAGAAAAATAATGCAGTTTCACTTGGCCTAAAATTGTCTGCAACCTGGAGTCAAACTCTGCAAATCATGTAAAAAAAAAAAGGGGGGGGAAGGGGAAATGTTGTAAATGTGAACTGTGCTATTTTAAAGCTAAGAATTTGGAGATCTTGAAGATACAATTGAAAGAATTTTAGACATCAGACACATCATCATGGGTACATGGTTTTATATTCCTTATGTACTGATATGAATAAGGAGAAGGGAATATCAGTTGCAATTTACAGCAGCTCATTTCAGTGCCATCACCAAAAGCTTTCTTCTACTTAAAGTACACACCAATTTTTAGGTGTTATATTAGAATTTGGCCCCAACTGTCACATTCGTCGTTTTCTTTTCCTCAGGAAAATAATAAAAATTGATTATTCACACAGTTTAAATTCTAGAAACCTCCCATTATCTACATGAAATCCATGCTTTTTTTTATAAGAAGTGCAGAAGCAGGAAAAGAAATGGTGGCTAATGATAAGATAAATTTAGAGAAGAACTGAGTTCTCAAGCAAACAATAGAGGACCGGTCAGCCCCTATCTACGAGACCCCAGGCAGATTAACAGACCCATTTTTCTAGATGTAAAGACAACAAGCAGAGTCCAGTGCGAAAATCTCCTGCCTCTGAAGGTCAAGGGAAGGAGAGTCAGCTGCTACTGGGGAAATGGAGCAACAGGCAAGGGGGTTAGGAGGGCAACTCATATCTCCCAATCCAGAAGTGGAGGATATGCCTGGTTTCTGAATTTGCAAAGTTTAGGTAAGATCAGGGATATATAAATGTCTGTTGTTCTAACTACTTCCTCTGTGTAAGCATATTTTTGGGTGGATGAACAACACACTGATTTTGGTAAGTTGTTTTGAGTCACATCAATCACAGTCACGGCAGCCTGGAAGGAAGTCTCTTTCAGGTGCTCTGCACAGTTAAGCTCCACAGTTTTAGCCATACTGATAAATAGGATAAGGGTAGGACTGAAACCCCAAGATCCACTCTCTTCAAAGAGATGGGGAACATAAAACCTCTCACCCAACACTGAGGTAAAATGCCTGTTCAAGGGGTAACAAAGGATTTTAGAAAGGTGATGTACAGTGTTCACACTATGTGGTTTTGGCTTTTATAACAAATAATTGATTTGCATTTAAAGAGAGAGCTATGTATAGCACTTCCTAAGCAGGTACAGAAGTAAATGTCATCAGTCATCAAGTCTGTGTTTTTGGTGCTATGTCTTAATATTATATAATCTATTAATTCAACAGGACGTACCTCAAGCTCAGACTGGTATTCACTGAGAGGGGTGGTACAGGCTGATTGTCATTTCCTCCAGAAAACAACAGATTTGCTTTCTGAATTTGCAAGATCCAAATGTAACTTCCTTCTCCTCCTCCTTCCTCAGGGACTGGAAATGGGAAATACCTGTGGCTAGCGGTAAACCCAGTCTCTTTCTGTCTCAGAGCGCAGCAAGCAGAGGACAGGCCTTGCACAGCAAACCTGGGGAGCTGCCTTCCTTCCTCATGCTTCACTAATGGGCTGACAAAGCTTACTCCTGCAATATGCTGGTTGGATATCAGGAAAAACTTCTTACAGAAAGGGTTGTTAAGCACTGGAATGGGTTCCCCAGAGAGGTGGTTGAATCACCATCCCTGAATGTGTTTTAAAACCGTTTGGATGTGGTGCTTGGGGACATGATTTAGCAGAGGGTTGTTAGAGTTAGGGTAGTATGGTTAGGTTGTGGTTGGACTTGATGATCTTTAAGGTCTTTTCCAACCTGAGCAATTCTATGATTCTTTTATAGAGACATCACTTAAAACCGGTCAGCCTCTCCAGAAAACGGTGAGGGATTTCTAAGATCAACACCTGCTCCCAGCATAAACAACTCTGCCCAGCTGCTTGGTCTAGTAGTAGGAGAGTACCATCGGTTTCAGAGCTTTTGCCCCAGCTGAGAATCAGACTATCCAGTATGATGATTAGACCAGAGAAATGCATCAGCCCACATTCAGACTAGTTCAGATTTCTTCTCAAATCTAATTTTAGATCTTCTCTGTTATTATTTATTCAACAATTAGATATAGATTGCTTTCATTGATTGCCTTCTTTTGCTTCTTTGTAATTTGCCTGTTCTTTCTTGAATATCTCAGAAGTGTGTTACTGAATTGTGCTAAGACTGGGAGAAAGAAACTCTGTTGAATCAAAAACTAAAAAAAAAAAAAAAAAAAAAAAAAAAACAAAAAAAAAAAAAAAAAAAAAAAAAAAAAA
>PPHD01001962.1:28595-38757 GCA_002909625.1 Bambusicola thoracicus
AAAAAAAAAAACCACCACAAAAAGAAAAATAATCAACAGCATTACTTTCTAGACTGCATTCATCCTCAATTTCTTCCTGTCAGTTCTGCTGGGGTTACTAGTTTCCTCTGTGTATAACTAGTTGCAACTGTGCTGTTTCAGTCTACAACAAACAACTTTTACAAGAACAGAAAAATGTGGCTTGAAAGTGATGTTGAATTGTCTTCAGCAGAATGTTATGTTTCACTATATAGCAAAAGCTTTCCACCATTTCTGGCCTGACATCTGTACAATGTTTCTGACTCCCTTTATTTTACTTTCTGCAATATACCATTAACTTGGCAGCAAAATAAATGATATGTTGCACATACTATGTGTGTTCCATAAATCCCAGGCAATTGAAGTAGGGAATATTAATAGTTTATCAGCCTAACCTTAATTAAGACAGGAAGATAACTGGCAGCTCCCTTAACTCAGAGGGGTTGGGTTACAGGACGCCACTCAAAGAAAGGAAAGTAAATCCATTGACAGAAAGGCTGAGGAGAAAATACATGTGGAGAATTTTCCCTATGAGTAGTATCTGCTCTAGACCAGCAGTCTCCATCTGGGTCAACAGTGCAGTCTTCAGTTCCCTCCAGGACGTGACTGTGTATGCAATTTCTTCAGTCTATTTCCCATTTCTCATCTCTGCCATTTGCATGGAGGCAGTAAACAAGAGAAAAACATGCTAATAGGTTATGTTCTTACGTTATATCAGAACAAAACCCAAAGACACCAACCCCTCAAAAGCCATACATGCTGTGAAAATTAAAGCAGCCTTTGTAACACTGGGCAGACTAACATTTTATCTTCATATACTGGAGCCTCATACCCTCAGGGCCTCATTTTGCAACTTGCTGCAACAACAACTGCAAGATGAAGGGATAAAGCAGAACATAAGCACTCCATGTAATTAGTTTGCACAGGGTACATTGGGACATAAAATGTTGATCATCAGTGCTGGACTGGGAGCTGCATGCCAGACTGTAGAAGGTTTCCTCCCGTTCTCCTCACAAAAATGCCACCAGATCCAACAGACATATTTCAGCAAATTGGAGGTTCTCTCCAAAAATCAGGTTTTGTAGAAGGCTAGTAATTTTTCCACTTTTTCTTCTCTTCATACTACAAAACTCTACCAAGTGATTCTGTCGGTGGGTGCTCTGCTTCAGAAGAGGCAGCTTGTGTCAAGTCCAGACACCTGGACATGTTCCAGCTACTTCTGTCTGACTAAAAACAAGCAAACTGATCCATTCCAGGTACAACATTTCAAAGCTTAAGACTTAACCTTGTGGGTTTTTTTCAGGGAAAACTAATTACAGGAACTTAACCCTAGGCCTAGAACATCTTGAGTTTTGTACATCAGTATGCTCAAAGAAAAGGAAAATTCTATCATATGTAGAAAACTCTGTGTTTGTTTGCCAAGGAAAACAAGAAAACCAGTGAGAACTGGGATTCTGACCCCAAATGGAGTAGGTTAATCATACTCCTGTCATAAGGCATCTGTGAGACCAGGAGGATGCTGATATGTTTGCTACAACACGTGGCAGATGAGGCAGAGGCATGTTTACAGAACGGTTTTGGGAAGAGGAACAGAGTCAGTGTCAGTGTAGTCAAATCAGGGTGACTCACACCGGCTGTACAGAAAAACTGTTCTCAAATTTCTATTCCACTTAATATTCATATTGAATACAGCAACAAAAGTAGACTAATTTTCTTACGTTCAGGATTCAGACAGACTTCTACAGGCAACAGATATCCAGGAAAGGAATTACTTTTTAGAAGTGTTAAAAAGCTCAAAAGCTCACTGTTTCTGGTGCACGGGCTTCCCTTAGATAGATAAGGTAGATAAGTAAGATAGACAGGTAGATAAGACACCTATGTGTAGGGACTGATAGACACTTCTAGCTCCAAGAGAAATCTACCCTCAGGAAAGATGTACCTGCTGTTACCACAGGGGAGTCCACAATTACATGATGGGGGCTGAGAAGGGGTTAGTGGGGAGAACAGTAGCTTCAACGTAATAAAAAGAATGACATTGCTGTTTCTCAGTCTGGCTTTGCAAGTGAATTCCTCTAGCACCTGAGCTACTCAAAGCCCACTTTCTTTCTGCAAAAGCTAGAAAAAGAGACAACATAATTTTTGTAAGGATGTGGAATAGCTGTCAAGCTCCCTCTGGTTTTCTGGAAAGGGCTGGGAAGCCAAGTAGTGCAATGTTTCCCAGAGGTGATGTAATTGGATGTGTCGTTAACTGAGGGCAGTTCTTAGATGACACAATTCATCTGTTAACAAGAAAAACAAGGGTAGTTCATACTGCACCTGGTGCAATAACATGATGTTGTTGAAGATATGCAATTTTGGAGGTCACTGAACTTAGTGCATTTGATTTTGTAATTTAACAGACCACCAAAATCCTAAGGACAGGGATTTCTTTAACTTCATTCTCTTTATTTTTTAAAGGAAACAAATTTGGAAAGAGTTTTAAAACATTTCAGTACAGTGCCAAGATTTCAAAGCTATCATAATGGTGCAATGTCAACCAAACTATGACATACTGTTGACAAAGTTTAGACCTGATTAATTCCAGTGCCATCTCACATAACTAATTCAGTTAAACGCATCTGGGAACTAAGATGCATGTCTAAAAACATTTATAATCATGTTAGGTAAAGCATAAGGAATGTCAGTATCAGTGAAATCTGAAAAGGTTCTCCACAGAGGTATCTTCAATGGACAAGTCCTTAGTCAGAGAAGGTGTGACTCTTCTTCACAAACCAGGATTTTTGTTTAGATATGTACACTAGGAGTCATTAACTCAGTGAATGCTTCAGTGGCAATGTATACAGCGTCAGTACACAGAATCCTGCTGGAGCACTGAGACAGTCTCCTCCAGGGCACAACTCTTCTCATGCTTGTAATAGATCCATGAATGAGACGGACTGTTTGCTATAAAGGGCCTCATTGTTACCACTCACTATGAAGACAGTTCAGACAACAAACTCAGATTTAGGCTGTCCAACATCTGAGATCAGATGAAACGCACTCCAGCTAGGACATCTAGAGGCACTGCTAAGACCGGGCAGGACAAACTGTGCCACTGCTGAGCTTAGTGTACAACTGTGAGCAGCAGAAAAACTCTGTTGTATGCGTTATTTCTCCCTAAGGCAGTGGGAGCTACAAAAAATGGAGCTACAAGAAAGAACGGGACAGACTCTTTAGCACGGTCTGTGGTGACAGGACAAGGGGAAATGGTTTTAAAATAAAAGAGGGGAGGTTTAGTTTGGATATAATGAGAAAGTCTTTTGCAGTGAGGGTAGCGAGGCAGTGGAACAGGTTGCTTAGAGAGGTGATTGGTGCCTCATCCACCTCAAGGTTAGGCTGTATGGGACTCTGAGTGACCTGATCTAGCTGTAGGTGTCCCCCCCTGCAGGGGGGTTGGACTAGGTGACTTTCAAGTGTCCCTTCCGACTAAGGATTCTGTGATTCTATGATATCTATCTGGCTGCTGTGTCGAGTGTAATGTGTGGCAGCTTCATCAGGAGCAGCAAACTGGTTGACTAATGCTCAGCAATATTGTACTGAGCAGGCTTTTCGCCTATTTTAGTTTGACAGAAGCAGCACAGACACTTTGTTTTATATTCACTTAGTAAGAGGAATTACCACTTCTGTGAAAAGACTGATGTGTTTAGTGTTCCATCATCTCCTTCCTGTACATTGCTAACCTTCCAGAAATTCCCTCAGTACTGTGCATCCCCACCGTGAAAGCAACACAGAGGATTCAGTTTCAGGGTTCACTGTGGAGTCATCCCCACATTGTTTCTCATAGCCTCTCCTCTACTCAGGAAGCAATACAAACATATGCTCACCCTGTGGTGAAGATACAGAGTAGTCTGGATCCAGTCTTACCTCAATTGCCGAAATTCCTCCTATTGGAACAGGGAACATGTAAACCCTGATCCTACTGCTCTGCCCCTTCTCTCTCCCTCCATATACTGTGTGTGCAATTCAAATCCCATCTAAGTAAGTCCTGGAGTTCAAAGGAATTGAACCACATGCATGAAACAAGGAATTCTCAGCAGGATCATTCTCATTTAGGAAACCTTGCTCCCTGAAGACTGAACTTGACTGAAGTGTTTTCTTGCACCAAGGCAATTCCATGCAGAAAATCCAGAAGCTGCAGTATGACAGCAGTTCTAAGACTGGCAGAGGATTTAGAGCACCAATTTAACTATTTACCTAGTTAGGGGCATCTTTAATTGGAAAAATATTCTTCTGGTACCACAGTAAGCACTATTCACACCTAAGAGAATGTTTTGTTTATAAACATATTGCACACTGAAGAGCTGCTCTCCAGTTGCTTGAGTCAGCCGGTATCTATGTAAAATATCAACCAACTGACAGATGAAATTACTGAGTTGGTATAACACAGAGGATAAGATATATTCCCGTGTGAATCCTGAAATGACAGTTTGTCTTCATTCAGCCTGTGGTTTTCCTCACTGGGCTTACCCTGTGGTTACATGTGCAGGATGACAGACACAGAGGTGCCTCACTGCGGTGGGTGAAGCAGAGGGTACCTGAGGTCTAACCACAGAGATTCGATACATCTTAGTGGTTGCATTTTAAGCTCTCTTTGCCCAGTTCCTCAAGGGGCACACAAAGTGCCACTCCCACTGCTGCCATCAAACCAGTGATGGACAGCTGCTATGGAGGCTTACAACACCACTGGCACGGCCTTGATTTCAGTAGGATAAAGCTAGAGTGCACATGAGGCCAATATGTTACTCTCACAGCAAATCCAGGGCAGGCTATCTGGAGAGGTTTATAAACAAGTAGAATTGCAGATGTCCTCAGACAAATTAAAATATGCAATTTTTAGCACCTTAGTATGTGTTTGATGAGAAATTGCATCTAGATACCTCAGTGACTACTGAAATAAAATGCACAGTGTGTTTTCCACCTCTGAAAACTATAACTTGATTGCTGCACCAAGAAGGTACTCATGGGCAATGACACCACACACATCCTTTTTCTCTCATCTCTTCCCTCAGCATGGGTTGCTGGCCGCCACTGGAAGCAAAGCACTGCCTCCTCCAGATTTCCTTATGGCTAACTGTCAATTTTGGCATAGCCTTTTTCTATGAGGCAATTGCAAAACCAAAGGTGTTTTAACCTGTGCAGTCTATTGTGCACTGTCAAAGTGTTTATCAGGAAACAGTCCTGCAGAATGGTACAGCTAATATCCAGATTCTTTCCACTTTATAATAGTTTTCTTACCACCTTACAGTACATAAGAATGGCCTAGGGTTCTGTGGACCTCCTGATCTTCTCCATTCAACGATACGTGTCTACACAGCTAATTAAACAGATAAAAATGTTTGCAACATAAATAATATTCTATGAGGAGAGACAATCAAATAAAGAAGAGGCCTATCGTAGTACTTGCATCTGATATGATAAAAAGATATTGAAATATGTACTAGGATAAACATGCCTCAATGATATCAACTTTTCTGAGCTAAAATGTGAACGCTTGCTTATTTGCTCCACTCTAAGCTTAACAATAGCATCACAATACTACTCTGCAAACTGAACTTCAAAGTAGCATCTCTTTAAAAATTCAAAATTTAATGCTGATTAAATTGTTTATAGAAAAAAAAATAGGAAAGAATACAGGGCTAGTTTGTTATTTCAGTTCTCCAAGTTCTCTCTATTCTAACATCTGGCCTCAAAGACTGGCAGCAAGAGAATGGCACTTTTGGAATGGATTACTAATTTGAATGACTTACTTGTGATCTTTGTGTGTTCATCTCTACATGTGTCAGGTTAATTTAAAAAAGAGAACATAAAACTTTCCCCCAGTGCAGATATAGAAATTATATCATATATCAGTGAGGGTGCCAGAGCACTGGAACAGGCTGCACAGAAAGACTGTGAAGTCTCCTTCTCTGGAGATATTCAAAACCCACCTGGATGCTTTCCTGTGTGACCTGCTGTAGGGAACCTGCTTAAGCAGGGGGTTGTACTCAATGGTCTCCAGAGGTCCCTTTAAACCCCTACAATTCTGTGATCCTGTGATTGATACCGGAAATACAAACCAGAAAATTTAGGAGAAAAAACTTCATAAAATAGTCTTTCACACCAAGATGCAGATAGAACTTCTGGCTCAAAAATTTTAAAAAAAGAAAACACTTCAGGCATTGCAGAAAACTTGAAGGATGTGCACTTGCTGGCAGTGCACTGAATACTTGTTTTTTTTCTTTTGTGAGTGCTATTAGTCACTATTAAGACCCATGCAAAACGGACGTTTGGTCTTACTCACGGTGTCTCAGATTTTATTACCATTTAGTTCAAATTGAATACAGCATCCTGAAATTTTGAAAGAGTCTGATTGCTGCCCTCCCTTCCCCCAACTTTTTCATTATATTTTCTTCTACAGGTCTAGATTTCTGAATTCCACATGGGTGTAGATATGAGTGTCCTGGTAACTCCATAGGTAGTTCCAACCTGGCAAAATATCTGTCCAAGGTCCACCTGTAGATTCCTTTATGTCTTGCCTTTTTTAGGATTTTGCCTTCTCTAGTAAGTCATACCTCTGCTGAGGACAATGTTGTTATGTAGTCAGTTAGTTAAGCACATCCAGAAGAGCAAACTTCATCGCTGTAGAGGGGCAAGGCCTGCACAGCTGTAGCATCTCCAGAAACTTCAATTTCAGTGCCTCCTGCAGTGGAGGAGAAACTTTGTTTCTTAAAATTAAGAACTGCTCTGTGCTCTGACTCAGTCTCCAGGTTCTGTAGGTAAGCACAGGTGCATCAAGTTTAATAGTGACAGCAAGACAAGGGTTGTCTGCTTCACTCACAGAAGCAAAGGGTCACAGTCATGAACAACCATTGTATGAGTTCACTGAGAAGTTTGCAACCTTCACTGCTTCCTTGACAAACTATTCAGTGTGATCAGAATTTGTCATCCTTGATAACTCTTTGACTTTCAGCATTGTTGCAACCAATTCCTCAGAAAGTACAAAAACCACATCTACCTTCCAAGAAGGAAGGGAGAAGAGCATTTCCAAAGGAGCTGCAGCTGTTCAGCCCTCCCAGCTGCAAGATCCTCATTGGGAAACAGGGAGCAGGAGGTGGCTGGGGCATGGCTAAGGACATAATTCCCAACATAAGGCCAGCAGATCAGGGAAGAAGACAGACCTGGCATTTTAGCCTCAGCCAGCTGAACGAAGAGCTTGCCTTTTTCCTCTCTTTGACAAGTACAGATGCTCTCTTGGTGCCAGCTGTTCGCTCGGGTTAGCATCCAGCCTCCCTACTACACCATGCTGCCATTACCGACATGCTCCTGAGAGAAGACTTTGCCAAAACCTGAAGCCAGAGACAAGGCTTCTGCATTGTCCTGGCCAAACTCATTCTGGGAAATCAAGCCAGAGCAGTGTGTCCTGTCCGCGTGGGTGGGGAGAAACTAGAGCTTGGAAATAACCTGCCCCAGCCAAGTACTGACAGGAACAGCCCCCACTGCACCCCACCGCCCACCCCCGCCACCCCCACACGGTTCAGATCAACGGGATTTATGAACGAGTGACTGCTAGCAGGGAAAAACTGCTGAAAGTGGCCAGGGAAGAGGAAAACAGGGAGTTAGAAATGAAGCAAAGACCATGCTGGCAGAAAGATATGTCTGCGTGGCTTCAAACAAAGAACAAACAAGAAATTTTTGCACAGAGAAATACAAGCTCGGCTTCATCACGAGCATGTTGCCAAAAACATTAATACATGGTAGGAAATCAGCAAAACTGGCAACTCCCTGTCCAGTCAAAGGGTGTCGTTTCATGTTACTGAGACAACTGCTGCCTCTTTTAAAACAGCGTCCTCTGAGTCACTGCACTCAGCGGAACAACAGTTTAGTTTAAGACATTATACTGGAAATTCTCATCGTCAGAGTACACCGTCACTCTCACTTTTTCTGAAACACAATACATGTTTAAGTATTTTCTGCCCAAAAGAGGTGCTTCCAGAGAGGAAGCTTTCACCTTGGAGCTGAAGCTGGCACATCACCGAAGTGACAAAGCTTGGCTCTCAAATGGGCAGAAGGACTGGGACCCAAGCATTCCCACAAGGCCCTACTCGATGGCCTGTTGAGTAGGAATTCCTGCCTAGAATTCCAGGTTTTGTTTGAGTATCAACAGGGAGGAATTTGGAATTTACATATGTACAGTGCCAGATAGGTCCCAAAATCTCTATGGGAATGAAGCTCTTCATGTCCCCTGGTGCACAGATATGGATGCCACACACACAGAATACTTTTCTAGACTGCTCTACCTTACAGACATGAACACTGGAACAAAGTTTGCCCAAAGAGCACCCCAAAGCTGGAGGGATCAGGCTGAAACTGTCCTAAAACTTCGCTTTTCTTCATGTTTATTGCTGAGTGATAGAGACAATGAACCCGTCTCTATCTGCCTGAGTATTTTCCAGCAATGCAACCACCTATTTTGCTCAATTCAAGGCACTCAGGGACAAGGAATCTGAGATCCATCTGGCACTGGGCAGATCTTTCCAAAGGTGTAGTTCCCCCCATACTCTAGCTCTTCCTTGTATTCCCAAAAGTTGGAGGATGGTGATTAAAACACACACTTCAAAAGACTGTGCTGGGCTTTGCAGAGATATGAAGTCACATTCCCCTAACAGCGGGATGACACAGGTATCTTCACTCACATACAGCCACTTCTTCCTGTTAGCCTGGGGAAAGGCACCCCCATGGTGTTGGTAGATTTCAGATTTCCCAGTGTCACCAGGCTAATAAAGCAGGTGCAATGGAGAGAGTTTACATTTTTGTTGGAATGGGAGAATGGACAGCACCTGAATATTTAGCAAAGTAATTTTAAACTGAGCAAGAGGAGGATCCTCTAGCCCTTTGTTATTGTTTTCTTTGGAAAAGCTTAGGGTTTCATTGTCAAGAGCAATTTAATGTGATAAGTTACAGTGTTAAAAATCATGCACAGGAATAGATGAATAACTGTATACTGCCTGTTCAACCATGATGAGACTGAAGTCAAATATTTGAGGTTTGCCACAAACCAAGATGAAGCTTATTTACACTAACAAAGGGCACCCAAGGAACACTGGTGGCCTTAAGTATGCACAATGTGTTTATCAACACCAGATATTTACCTTAACTTTTATACTTGGAGAGCGGCTTCCCACATGCTCAGAGTCATGACCTACGTGGTTAGCTTTGTCTTGTCTTGGTTCTGTACAGCACATGCTGAGTATTGTAGGAAGAGATCAAGCTCAGAAAAAAACCATGCACAGCACAAAATAATACCCCAGAGTATTCATGGAAACCATCCTCCTTTATTATATCCCAGACCATAAGACTCCAGAGCTTTCTGCCCTCGCTAAGTTCTCACAAAACCTTCCAGCTATTAACTATAAATTAGACTCTTTCTCAAGGACATTTTTATTCAGAAAAAAAAGATATTTTGCTGCCAACAAAATGGAGTGAATTTCCCTCATACCAAATCCTCTGGCAGCTCCCACAGGCCCCCATGAGCATGAGTTGCTGTGGGGGAGGACTTCCTCACCCCCCATGCTAAGCCAAGCACTGGAAACACACAACAACACAGGCTTAGGGCAAGAGTAACTTCCCTATGCACCAAGGCCTGGGGAACTAGAAAGGAGGAGGGAAGGGTCAGCATCCACAGAGAAATTGCCAGCACAGAGATAAAGACGCATCCTCACCTGGACCTCCTACTAGACTTGGCATGAACTGCTTCCTACGGGCAACTCTTACACCAGGAATTTGTTATTTCTCAAACCCAGTGAATATCCATGTCTATCTTGCTTCATGTTTGCTAAGTCATTACTTATGCATGTTGTTCTTTTCCTAGGCTCTTTCACACACACAGAATCACACACACACAATGGCCTGGGTTGGAAGGGACCTCAAGGATCATGAATCTCCAACCACCCTGCCAGGCAGGGCCACCAACCACCCCATTTACTAGATCAGGTTGCCCAGGGCCCCATCCAACCTGGCCTTGAACATCTCCAGGGATGGGGCATCCACAACCTCTCTGGGCAGCCTGTTCCAGCATCTCACCACTCTCCTTGTAAAGAACTTCCCCCTAACATCCAACCTAAATCTT
>PPHD01001963.1:5897-38753 GCA_002909625.1 Bambusicola thoracicus
AAATGGATGTCCCATACCATATGGCGTCATGCTCAGCAATAAAAGCTAGGGTAATGGAGGAAGAAGGAAAAGAACATTCAGACTGATGGTGTTTGTCCTGCCAAGAAACCATTACACTTGATGAGCCCTGCTTTCCTGGGAGTGGCTGAGCATCTGCCCGCTGATGGGATTTAGCAAATGAATTCCTTGTCCTGCTTTGCTTGTGCACACAATTTTTGCTTTACCTAGTGAACTGCATTTATCTCAACCTGTGTGTTCTCATACTTTTACCTCTCAGATTCTGTCCCCTATTCCACCTGGGGAGAATGAATGAGCAGCTGCATGGTGTTGAGCTGCATTCAGGAGTTAATCCACCACGGAAGTACTNATTGGTAAACGTGTAATGCAGCTCTTTGCCCCAAAAGCTTTGGATTTGGATGAGCACATACTTGTGGTTCTGTCCTGACAGTGTTCTGTCAAATTCAAAGGCAAAGAACACACTCAGTTTACACTACTGATGAGGGAAATTGATGTCTTTTGGCATCTTCTGGGTTCAGGCTCCTCTAGATAACAGTTTAAAAAAAAAAAAAAAAAAAGAACACAAAGGCCTCAGGCAGTACTGAGTAGCCAAAAGCACATAAGCCTGGAAATAAGAAATGACAGGAGAGTACAGAGCAATAGTAGGGTTGATAGCAAGATTTGAACTGCAAGTTACTGGAGCACAAGCTGACCATGGGCCTACTAGCAGTGGAAAAGGGAGGCTGAGCCAAGGGAAGGGAGCCTGTCTTATTTGACACAAGAGCCTCACCATATTCCATGTTGGCTGCCTTGGCCCTGTACAGATGTAACAGTTGTGAGCCAGGTTACAGCCTTCCATCTTCTATCTCAGGGGCTTCATTCCCACTCTCTCTTGTGATAGGAGCAAAATCTGTAGCACCCTGGGTGCCACGGGGCCTGTGCTACCATAGCATGTGTTACAGTGGCCTCTTCTCCCTCACACCACTGAAAATGTCTTTATCATCCAAATACTGATTTTGCGCATTTTCACAATATTTTCCTCTTCCATCATCCAAAAACCCTCTTTCCTGCTACTTATTTTCTGAACATCTTCTAGCTATGGTCACCATCCTCCCACTAGCTGTCTTGGGCTGTGTAAAGGCATAGCATGAAAGACTGAATGAGGTAGCCTTTATGCTCCTTTAAGCACTGTTACATGGGTAAAGATATTGTTCTCCTCAGATAGTAAATTCTCCCCTATTATAGAAGAGCAGACAAGCAGGTAGCTAGGACTTCTCTATTAGTTATCTAGAAAGTTTATAATCAGGGTAATCCTTTACACCACTAATTTTCCTATATTCTACCAAAAGCTGATTTTTTTTTTTTCAAGTACATTCCTACCTTATCCATCATTTATTTAGTAGTATTGAAAATATTGCCTCTTGAGTCTACTCAGATTATAGCAGTAGATTTTAGTTCTTGGAACAATTTAATGCTTTCTGCAACGTGGATGCTTGTTCTTCAGAGCTTTCTATAAAACATCACAAAAGCCTCTCAGAGTTTTTTGGCATTCATTTTATCACCTTTGTGAGTGTGTAAGACCTATGGAAGGGACTGTGTTTTTATTCTGCCTTTGTGCATCACCTGAAAAAAGGAGGTTCTTATTCAGAAGAAACAACAGGAGATAGCTGCTGTGTGCCCTGAAAAGCTAGCTACATTCAGCTCCAGACACCAAGCCTGCACTGCAACTATCCCCTGTGAGTGAGGGTTACATCAAAAACACTATTGCATGTTGATATTACATTCTTTTCTCAGTGCTTGGCCCGGGAAACAATATCAGATCTAATAGCTGATTATATCCTTTACATATAGCAACTTACCTAATGCACTTGTTTGACTTCCAAGATCAGTAATCACAGTTGATGATAGGGTTGTATAAGTATTCATCTTCTATCTTAAGTGTTAAACTTCAGTTGACGGAAACCACAGAACACAGCAAAAGAGAAAAAGAATAATTATTTTGTCCCTCACTGTCTTTACTGTATGCTTCATTATATATCTTTAAATATTATAGATTCACAAGCATTATGCAAAGCATTATGAGGATAATTGGCACAATGGGGGTTCGGTATTTAATGAAAGTAACTCTTGTTTTTAATTATAGCATTTAAGATCATCTTATTGTCAAGTGGAATACAGATTTGCCTTTTGTGATTTGGCATCCATGATTCTATTGAATTGAGAAAACATCACACCACTCTCTCATATTACTATCTAGATCATTTCCCAGACTACCAGATAACCAGATATGCATTACATACCTTGTGCAGACATGAAGGGATTATCCAAACATCCTAGTGAAAAATACTTTATTGTTTTAACATATTTCAAATGAATGAGGGCAGAAATTCAGTTTTATGTATCTTACTCCAAGCTATTTTCCTCTCTTTTCAGTTTCTTCCTCTTAAAAACCTCCATGAGATTAAATAACCCCAAAGCTAAACTATTTTGAGCAGACACTTTGGCTGCAGATGATCTGCTTTCATGTGTTTTTTCCTTAATATTTTCAATGATTTCATTTACATGATAGACAGTATTTTCACAGGTAAATACTGTAACATTAGACTAGAGATTTCATGCTTCTTGTAAGAGAAATTACCAAACAAAAGAATAAAAATCATGATTAACCGAACATTTCAAATCCTGTTTGCACACAGGTATGCACTACACCTCAACAACAGTAAAAAGTAATTGTACCCAGACACTTACACATTTCAAGACTGAAAAAAAAAATGCATAATTGCTGTGTTTGTTTGCATTTTTTTGTGTATACGTTAACCATACTTGCAATTTGCAAAGCTATTTGCCTGATGGCATTATTATAAATCTATGAAACCCAGTTTTTGAACAGATGGTGCTATAAAACACGATTGTAGCTGGGAAGCTTTGAAGACAAAGTTTGTATGTAGGCATACATGGAAAGACACCTACAAGATCACAAAAGCTATGTAAAATATATAATCACACCAATTGGGAAGCCCAGTTTCCTAGGGTGGCTGATAGGTATGTCATTTTCATAATATCAAATGTCACCTTTGCAATGTTTATAAAACAATAACCATTGGGTGCAGAAACAAAGATCTTCACTGGCACTTCAACAGTGTCTTTTTACTGAAATCTCTGTATTCCCTATGGATGATCTGTTTCAGAAAGAAAGAGATAAACAACATGTCATGTTATTTAGTTTCTCTGCATTTTCGGGTGAATTATTCCTTTTTTTATGGAAAAATCTGATATTGTTGTGTGAACATAAGAGTTTAAACATTTCTGTAGCAGTAGTAATACTTAGTAAGTCTTTGAGGCTATTTTTTTCATGAAAATATGCAGAAGAAATAATAAAAAAACAACAGTATATTATTTAATCTGATATATATAGAAAGCTGTCTCCAAATGCTCAAAAATCCTACATGTTGGCATAGCTCAAAGAGAGCAAATTTGCAATGAATGATGATAATTTGTACTGAAAGAAATTAGCGCCTATTTTGATTAGGAATTAGCCTTCTGTTCAAATTTCAGCAGAGTAATGTATTCAGTCCTGGTTAGAATGTTAGGTGGGTTGAAAGGGTGAGAGCAAAACTGATGGACAATGCAAAAATGAAAAAGTGAAAAGATTAAACAGCTATTTTACTAGTTCAATAATGAATTTGCACAGTTCAAACAAAGAAATCATAATCAATGTATTAAATTTAAATGCAAGTTTAGTGTGGTACTCAACCTGGCTAGGCAAAAACACATACTGCTCAGTTTAAAGGAGTATATAGCTCGCCTTATGTCTTTGCACCTAGTCACACCCAAATTGCTCTGTTTTGGAGACAAGTAGAAAGGTTAGGATCATAGGATCATAGAATTGCTCAGGTTGAAAAAGATCTTCAAGACCATCAAGTCCAACAAAAACCTAACTACACTACCCCAACTCTAACAACCCACCACTAAATCATGTCCCTGAACACCACATCCAGACAGTTTTTCAGCACATTCAGGGATAGTTACTCAACCACTTCCCTGGGGAGCCTATTCCAGTGTTCAACAATCCTTCCTGTAATGAAGTTTTTCCTGATATCCAGCCTAAACTTTTCCTGGCACAATTTGAGGCCATTTCCCTTCATCGTGTCAGCTGTCAACAGTGAGAAGAGATCAACCCCACTCTCACTGAAATCCCCTTTCAGGAATCTGGAGAGAGCAATAAGGTCTCCCCTCAGCCTCCTCTTCCCCAGACTCAACAGTCACAGTTCCTTCAGTCGTTTCATCTCCCTCTGTGCCAAGCCAGGATTTTGCACATCAATGTAGTGAGCAGGAAAGCTCAGGAAAGCTGGCCAGGCTTTTTGAGGGTTAGTTTTAGAGCAGATCATTTCTCACATCTAGTTAACCACTGGATCAACACTGACTTGGTGACCAAATGTTTCGCAAGAGAGGATTTGAGTGGAAGAGAAGTGAAATGAAGAGGTGATACAAGAAGACAGACTTCTTAACCCTCCTATGGACACTCTACAATAGTTTACATTCTTCTTATATTTTCAACTTGGAAACAAATTATGAAACAGCATACACATGAATCAAGTCATCAGAATTATTTTTAGCATAGCTTTTAAGAATGACGTTATTACAGTATTGTTACTAGATATGTGAAAATACAGTAAATGAGGCAGCTGTTGCAAGCAGACAAAATGTATTAGCATCATCCAATACAGTCACTTTTATAGATCCGTTGATTGTGTGAATAAACAGATATGGAGGAGAAGAAAAATGTTCTAATGGTACTGTTAGAAAAGGGCATATTTTTCTCGCAGGCAATGAGTGTTTCAGATTATGGAAATTCTGGTGTTTCCAAAATGTTTTGTTCATTGTCATACATCTGAAAATGGGACAGTAACCCACTGTCTGCTTAATTCTTTTAAAACTGGATTGACAGCACATGAAGTATCATTTAAAGCACAGGCTACTAATAAAAATTAAATTACCATTTAGTTTGTTACTTTCTGAAAAGAAAGTAATACTTGAACAAATATGATGTCATCTATAGTTTTGGCATGTTAAACAGGCAACGTAAGCTTTCCCTTACCAACACTAATTTGATATTAGATAAAAAATTTTACTAATGACTTTGGACCATAGGGTAAATTCTTAACTAATGAAGACTGCCATTGGTTATCTGACTTCAAGGGCTATTAAAACATACTGCTGCAAGTGAGACTGTGATACGCATTTCACAATTACATCCATACTTCTATTTCTTCCTTCACTTCATCCTTGACATGAAAAAACATTTCATCAATTGTCTTAGAGCAATTCATGTTAAACCTTTATAGGTAGGCTTCAGAACTACTCAGATCTTTAGCTACCCTGCTACTCCTCCCAGTCAGGGTGTCAAATGAGCTGCAATTCTTAAAATATAGCTAAAGGAAAACACATTTCCAGAAAGAACTGGATAGAAAATCAACTTTATATATTGAAAAACCTGGCAGAGAACAAATGAATTCTGAGCTATCACTGTTCAGCGAAGGCAAAAGTCAAAGCACTGACTGTGATAAAGTGGAATCTGGAAGGGTCTGCCATTCAAGTGTGCAAGCACTTTGAGGAGTTAATCTATGAGATAAGCTTAAAAAAAATGCCAGTATTTCTGTTGTGCCAGCTGTCAGGGCTCTGACAATTTAACTCAGCACTGAGGCTTCTGAACAAAGGAACTAGGTCATGAAACAGAAAACTTAAGCATGTTCCCTACGAAACTTACCTTAAAAGACAAGCACTCAGGTTACACAGTCAAGCACTGAAAAGTCAAAAAATGACAAATGTAGGGCTGTGTGCTCAACTTTAATTCTCTTTGTACATGTGCAATGTTGAACTACTAATTATATGTATGGCCTTTATATACAATTATTTCTGTGTTCTTCAGCTGATGGCAAAAAGGAGCGCCAATACTTATTTTTAAGCAATTAAAAAATACACATAGGTTTAAAATATCTTGGTGAATACAGTGCCTGTCTATCAGTGTCTTTAAATTATTAATGATTAACCTGACAATTAAAACTACTTTTAAAAACTGAAATTAGAATAATTAAATATATATAGAAGCATATAAGCATATTCTTAATGAATTAGACTATTTGTGTGCAGATAAAATCTTCTGTGCCCTGATAATAGTCCTTTGTTATTTCTTCCTCTGCAGAAAGATACCTGGTGTCTACCTTAATGGCCAATTTATTGCTCAATTAATATAATGTAAATTCAGACTATTGAATGAATCTGGACTTATACATTAAGAAGGCTTTAACCTAAATACAGTGAAAGAAAATCATGAACAGATGTAAAATTAATCTGAGGAGAAAAGGAGCATCTCAACTCTCAGAGCACTGAGAAAGCACAAGCACAACAGAAGCTCAGCTCAGACAAAGGCAGTGGTCTTTTCAGCCAAGTTGAGCACTGCGATGAGGCAACAAGGAAAGGGCTGTGGGTGTAGTACTTCTTAGGACCACCTAGGCCACAATAAAGACAGCTTCACCCAAACTCACTCACCCTTGTCATTCCACAAGATCTCCAAATTCAATCAATTGTTCTGGTAACACAATCGTTTGTTTACTATAGGTGAGAACAGAAATCTTGTTTAAGAGAAAGTTCAGGAAGGTGTTTGAAAAAGGAACTGATGTCTTCTCTTCAACTTTAGGAACTGGAAGACATCACCTCCTCTGTATCATTCCCTGCAGCTTTAGTATGACTCCATCATCCCCAAGCTCCTTGCCTTAGTCAACTACTTGATGCCCTTCATTGCCTCAGCTTCCCTGGCTCTGCTCACAGCTCAGCTCTAAAAACCCTCAAATGCTCTGACTTTAGTAGTCAGCAGCACTTCTGCATCTCATGTTACTTTTTATTCTCTATATTGCTCTTTCTCCATCTCCTCTTGAATAAGACAAGGGAAGATGCAGCAGCAGAGGAAGGGCCTGCTTGCTTTCTGCACAGCTAAGCAGCCAGTACTCTGGTCGTTTTTCACTCTTAGGTGCTGAGTCTGCTCAGAAAAGCCAAGGGTGGCAACCTCCTTTTGTCTCAACATGGAGGACACATCCTGAAGCTGCCTCTTGCTTACCCAGCTACTAATTATTCAGAAGTGAAAATCAGCAATTTCTCATAGCCAAAATATTTGACAGAGTTCACCTCCACCTGGTATGATCTGATTTCAGTTGCCTTAGGCCAGATCTTCTTCAATATACAGGTCCTAGTGTAATTAAAGAGCTCATATCCTCATATCCCAGTGTAATTAAAGAGAGAAGACAAGTATTCAAATGCTGACATCCTCTGCAAGAGCAGCTGTGCTCCTCTTTTCCTTCTCTCTTCCTGCTCCAGATGTCTCAAACGCAGAAAAAGAAAGGGTACCGTCTATATCTCCGTTTGATTCCAGAAGTTACAGCAATGTGTTGACCGTGTCCTATTTTCTAGCCAGCTGCAAAATGCATGTACTCTGTAAAACACTTAGTTTTTCACAGTTGTTTCCTGCTATTGATGAAAATAAAATTATGCCACTGAATGGAGCATTTCATAGAGAGAAAAAAAAATATATGAGTCTAACTGATAGAACTGGATAAAAGCATAGATGCTCTTGGAAATACATTCTTCAAGCCATGATTTCTTCAGGTCATGGATTTAGAAGTCAAGTCTATTTAGAAACACCAGCAGCTGGAGTGTATAGTCCCATGTACCAGATATAGAGAAATAAGGCAGATTACATCTAATATGTATTTACAAAGCCATTGCTCATAAACTGTTCAGAAAATAAATGTTTCCTAAAGCCATTTTCAGCACACTGAAATATGCTTCCTGACAAACACATCCTTTACAACCTCTTCCAAGTCAGAACTGGTTTTCAGTTTAAAAACAGTAGATACTGTTTTTAAAGCAGTACAGAAGTGGCATATCTTTCTGCATAAAGCTCTTGCATGGTGAAGATAATTAAAATGGAAAATACATTATTTTTCTGTTCTTTCCACCATGGCATTTAAAAACAGCAATTGTGTCAAGGTGCAAAATAATGATTTTAATTACTCTGCCAGAGTAACGTGAGGTTCACCTGCAGCAACTGCGTCCTTGATTGGTGTGGGGCACTATCGGGGAAAAGACAGAAATATTTCCCTAGGGCAATGTTCCCTCCTACACCCCTTGTTCATGGTTATTTACTTCACAGATACCCTCACAAACTTATCTTTCCAACCTTCACAGTAACAGTTTTTTTAAAAGGAAAATCAAGAGATTTTTCCCTTTTATGTAAGTTTTATTATTTTACTCCATTTTAATACTATTGGAGAAATATGTGCCATATACATCATCATAATTTACAGCATGCTCTGTAATTTAAGGTTGGTTATGAAGGTAACAAAAGTAGTTCTAAAAGAATGAAAGATTTTTTTTTTCCATAACATTCACAATATCATTCAAGGCTCATAAAGTCCAGGTTTCTCACCACCATTACTGTTATAATGAAGTACACTCAGAAAGCAGAACACTGAAAAGATCCTCTGCATTTTTTTTTTTTAATTATGCCTTTACATCTATCATCACTGAAATAGCATGCCCTAAGGCAAAATAAGGAGAAGCAGCAAACTCTTTCCTGAAAAGTTCACAAAGCAAACATGATCCATATATCTAAGTGTCTGTTCCCCTTGTACCTTCAGGGAGAGGAGAATGTTATTGAAATGATTAAGTTCATTTTACTGTCTAGTGCCTTTGAATAGTATTGTTAAATTGGAAAAAGAATGTCTTTGTACTCTTGAAGCCAGGGTCTCTAATCCAGTGCTAGAGGCACATGTAACCATATCCATATTCTGCAGAATATTAATACATTCAGATTTATATTAGGCATTTCAAGTTGAAGAGGGCAGTTTCACAGTAAAGCAATATCCTAGCTTAAACAGCTTCATTGAAACAGGTTCACCTGTGGTTTCTGAACATTTTTGTTTGTTTAACCATCATAAATACAGAGATCATCTTAATCTCTCTTGTCTTTATTCAGACACCTGTGCTGGTGCATATTCGTAGCAATCTTTCATATCCCTTCCTGCAACTTCCAGCTTGTTTTTATTAAAGGTCTTTGGAAAGATTTTCCTCTTACCCGCCTTGCTTGCTTCTTCAGAATAGTTAATCAACATACTTCCACACAGATGTACAACCTGGACCCAATAACTTGTGTCAGTCACTAACTCGTGTCAGTCACTGCAAAAAAAGAGCCAGTGTGTTGAGTAATGGGTTATCACAACTATTCTTTTCATGGCAGCCCTCATTCTTACTGTGATTCAGCAGAACTGCTGAGACATCAATTAGTGTGTGGTTTCTAAAGGCTTTTATAATTTGTGTTTAAAGTGCCAGCTTTTACCACAAAGCACAGCAGTCCTATAATCTACAAAATAAAATTTGGGGCTCAGTTTCCATTTACCTAAACTTCTTCAATAATAAAAATGTGTCTGTGGATGACATCTGTTACAACTCAGTAACATCTAATTTTAATGGCAAATAATAGAGTTCAGCTCCATAAGATTAGAGGTTATGGGCTAGGCCTTTTGGCTGGCTTGGCGTCCCTGTTGAAATGTTCTGGCAGCCAATTTAATATAAGCTTCAAAATACAGCAATTTTGTCTTCTCTTAATGCTTTGCTCCATTGCATTGTTGAGCCTATGGCAGCGTCTGTTTGATGGGACTGACAATAATATTATTTCTTTTCACTAAAAATACAGGCTAAATGAGGAGAAATACAGAGTTAATTATATGGTGGAAACAAGCTCTGCTGGAGAGGAGGCGGAGTTGCAAAGATCATTGTACTTCAGGCCAGCCCTTCTTGTGCTCCTGGATTTAAAATATTGGACTTTGTGAACGCATAGCTTGAAACTCAGATTTTCTAAGACCAAATTCAGTCTTCAAGCAAATGTAAATCATGAAGCCGAACAACTACTGTAGTGGATACTTTTAGATGCATCATCATTCATAATAATTAAACCTTCTGTGAGTTTTAACCTATGATTAGAAGTCCTGCACTTCTTTTTAATTCAAAACCCTGCTAGAGGTATTTCTGATTCTTTCAAGTATTATATGTATTAGAGAAATAATTGGATTAAAAATGCCTGTAAATCATGAATAGTGGAGGGATACTGTCATTTTATCCATCCTCTGGCAGAGCAACTGATCCAGCAAATTACTGAACAGAACTACTTGCTAGGACACACATTAACAAAGTTGCTCAATGCCATTCAGCAGAGATTCAAATGTTATTGAATAAGTATCTGTAAAGCCTGAAGGATCTGGGAAGATTGTGCCTTCAAACTCAGTCTGTTCCATTTGAAAATGAGCACCATCTTAAGATGGTGTCATGGTTTTATGATTTTTGTTACCAGAATTCCACATCATAACATCATGTAGAGCACTGGGAGTTAAAGAGTTAATGCTCCAGTTTCTTTCCGGGTACCTGGTTTTCAGAAGAGAAGAACTACGTTATGTACCCTAGAGGACTTTGCATTTCTGTTTTCCATTCGGAGGGAAAGATAAAACTATTCACAAGTCACAAGACTGCCCTCTCTTTTACTGCTCGTCTTAGCAGTGTGTGCTCCCTAGCTGTCTCACCTTCAGCTTTAGAGTAAGGCCTTTGGTTTTGAACACTCCCATTTGTTTTATTATCTTAAATCCCAATTAACTTGTATTTCTACTATTATAATTACTAAATTAACTTTCCTTCTCAGACCACTGCCCCTGTTTTTCTTCCTTATTTCTTTCCCTCTTTGTTCCTCTCCCCCTTTTTTTGGGCCAGTGGGCCTGTAGGACTGCTATTCCCCTGTCACAGACACAGACAGATCTAGAGATAACTCTGTGACAGATGGGAAGGAAAACGATCAGCCACCCTACTGGCTGCTGATATTGCAGAGATATAAATGGACTGAATATTTGTAAGAGAGGAAGGTGTGGGTCATGTCACAGCTCAGTTTGGCCAGCCCCTGTGCATTGCTTTCCCTCAAGGCATGCACCCTTACTCTGCCACCTGCCCAGTTTGTGCTCTTTCTGCCTCTGTCCTAGGGACCTGAACACCACAACTCCACACAGCTTGTTGTTAAATCTCAGTAGGTCTGACTTCCATTTGTTCCCTTGACCCCACAGGCACTTTCAAGCACTCTGTGATTATATTTGGAAGAAAATCTTTTAGATTTTCAATGGACCACATTTAGGTATGTATCTGTGGCTGGGATGGTAAAGATTTTTGCCATATAACATCTGTGTGAGAACAAGCAAATTTATCACTTGTCAAATTTTCTTTTGAGTGTAAGTGATTTCATGTCTTATAGGCGCTGAACACTGCTATAAGTCCCTTGTGTCACTGAACTGGATTCAGCCTGTATATGCCCTCTTCCTGAGATAGAGCCTCTGGGCTGCACAACTTTACTGTAGGAGTTAGACCACAGATCCTTAGTGACTGGCCCACTCATTGGTAATACTAGGTAACAACTGGGAAACTCAGAAAGGAACATGCAATACTTATAACATGGATATAGCAGCATTAGAATACTTTGTGCATCTTGAATATTTGCTTTATTTGCCTGTAGTAGCTGTATTGCTAAAATAGTCTTCAAATGCTCAGCAAGATAAGCATCTGCAGCAGTTGGGATTTATAGGGCCTGTCCCACAGTCTATTTAAATAAGTGTAAAGACCTTGCTATTTTTAAAAGATTTCAGAACAGATTTTTATTGCTTATTAAGATTCGGTAAGGAGAAAAGAGTGTACTGGTTACATAGCTTTTTAAGGCTAGAAAACAGCTGTTTTGAGAAGTGTGTTGTTTTCCTCACATTCAGTATCAGTGTTCAGCCTCTCCACGGTGTTGTCTGCCTGCGAAGACAAAAGAGGGATCTTATCCTAGAATAAGGGTGGCTTATTTCTCTCCACAGGATGTGAATACACTGCATCAAGTCTCTCACCCCTCTACCCTGAGAAGTGAAGGAAATAGATTTATTTCTCTGTATCCAGTTGCCTAAATAAGAACAAAGTGCTAGGTTAATAGAAGAATGGGAACTGACGTGTATTTTACCATTTTGATACTTTCAAAACAAGGAAAGAAACATATCTTAGCAATGGTATTTTACCAGTATGTGAAACTTGGAGCTCTTGGAGAGCCTAAATTCACTTAATGTTTGCACACAGCATCTTTTTTTCAGATCAGAAAGTCACAAAGATACAATTTCTAGAGACTGTCCGTGTGCAGACAGTGCCTAAGGAGTAGAAGAATTATTAAATCTGCCACTTACACAATTTATAAAGATAAAGAGATTGTAGTCCAGGAAGGGGATAGAGGCCTGGAATAAAATCACAGACCATCTCTCCAGCTATCATCAGGCTTTCCTGAGCTATCAGTCACAAGTAGCATTTTAATACACTGTGGTCCTGGTTCCTCACTTTATCACTTCTGATATAGCCATTTGCAGCTCTATAAATCAAGTAAAAACCAGGTATCAGGTATCTTAATTTTATTTTGGCAGCACTTTATGAACTACTCTATAATATAAAGCTTGGAAGTGAGCAGCCAACTTTTGAGGCACACACAGCCAGTGTGTCCACAGACAGAACTGACTGTGTGAGGGCAAGAGCAAGGAAGCTGCATGGCCAGGAGTAAAGGAACAACAGAACCTATATTTCAGGAGCCCTGTGGATATAGCTTCAGAATTGCAATTGAACCAATTGAGTGCTCACCTCCTCTTATCCCCACTCTTCCTTATAAAGGCTCTGACTTTCAGCTGATGGCTAGTTATTCAAATTGTCACTAACCAAGTGGATGAAAAAAAAAAGTATTTTTCCCTAAGTATATCTCTTTCTTTTCTCTGTTTTTATGAGCAGTTACTGTTTACTCACCTCAGTGCCTCACCACGTTCAGAGAAAGTGGGAGCACATGCTTGACAGGGGACAGATAGATAGGAGGGAGAGCCCCTTTCTCACAGATGGCAAGAAAGTCATGAAAACATATCTCCAGACAGTGAGAGATGCTCCCACATACTTTGTCGATGACTGAGAATTGTAGATGATGCTTACGTGATATTCACTCTTCCACATATGACTAGGGGAAAGGGCTGGCAATGTCTCTCTATTCATTAGGTAGAACGGCTGAAAACAGTGTTTACCAAATCACCGCCCTAGAGTGGGGGAGGTTAAGAGAACATTGAAATCACAGACACAGCTCATTCTTTCTTCTGTCCAGGGTTAAGCATCCACATTCCCTCTTATTTAGGAGCACTACAGGCAACAGGCAAGGCCTTTATGACTGAAGGATTGCTTTTGTTCACTGTGTTTTTTTGAATGAACAAATTAGATAATTTTATTGTTTTCAGTTTCTCTCAGTGCAGAACCACACACCACTTTGCTCCTCTGCTGTCTTTAATGAAGCTCCCTGAGTGCTGGACACATGTGCCAAGCTCTTTAGAAACAGAAAATTGGTCATCATCAAGAAAATTTTTCTTCACCTCTCATGACTCTATTTATGATATACTGATTAATCAATCATCAGAGAGATTAAAGGTCATCTTTAGAAAATAAATGGCTTATAACTGCAGAAAATCATCAGTTTGAGATTTATTGGTAAAGGCTGTAAATTGTCAGTCATGTTATTACACAAATAAATCAGATAGATACTGCCAATTGATTAACTGATTCCATTTTTTTAGGAACAAATTGTTGCTCCAACCTATTTTTCTCTCTTCTCAGACAAAATGATTGCTTTGTAGCATGAGTGAATGATTGTCTGTGTGTCCAAGGCCACAGTTATTGCTTTAAGTTGATTCACACAGATTAATGTTCTTTGAGTGTTGTTCACCACAATTTGCTTTCACATGAACACTACTCATCTGAAAAAACTGAATCATACAATGGTTGTTTTAGATGTTGGAAATAATATCTCCACAGCACAATCAGCATTATATTTATATATGGCACAACTCTCCAATTAATATAGATAGGATTTTTCAAGTTTCACGGTAATAACAGTGGACCAAGGCATATTTCCTACAGTGAAAGAGAAACAATTAAGACTGGAGTTTCTGTAACCATGACAGTGATGAGGGATGAGGAGAGGAAAGGGAATTAATAGCATGTTTCAGTAACAAAAGATAAAGTTGGCCAAAAATAAGGGCATTCATTGCTGAGATTACAATGAATTTTCATAGTTAAATTATTATAGAGGTGTATGAAATTAGATATTAAGAATGAGCAAAGCACATTTAACTTATTTTCACTGCATTTGCACCATCTGCGTGTCTCAAATAAATCCCCCTGGATTTTCTACAGCTAGTAGACACACCGGTTGAACTTACACTGTCAATTCAAATTAGTCTTTCTTTCATTTCAGTGCCTTGTCCCTGTGACCAGCCTAGCTGCTTGCCTTCAGCATCTCTTCTGGAGAAAAACAGATATGTTCCTCTTACCAGCTAAAATCCAGGCTTGACTCCATAGTTCTGCTCTGGCAGTGCTCAGATGGGCAATATTGTTGGGTCTGGACCAGGTTTTTCTCCTGCTGTTGAGTCCTGTCGCTAGTCCTGAGTCCTGACACTAACAGGTCTTGCATCCTTGCGCATCTTCATAGCATGCTCAGCTGCAGGCACAAAACTAAGCATCATGTTATCAGAACACAAATGCAAAAGACTGACATCTCTGGCACTTTACAAAGAAATACCAATTATTAAAATATCTTAACATAGATAAAACATCTCAAGATCAGTGAATGATAGGCAGGGTCAGGAGGCACATGCCTCAAATTTGGCTGGAGCATAGGATGGGAAGAAAGAGGCATTTGTAAGAGCAAGAACCTTCACGGTCACTTACAGAAGGATGTACTGGCTCAGTTTGCTACAATAGCTCTACAGCATTACAAAGCAAAACTGAAAAGCTAAAAACATCTTACTAGGAAGTGTATGATGAACATTCATGTGAATATGTGAAAAATATGGAACAGACAAACTGGTGTGCTGAGTATGTAATAGGCCAGGGTGGCCTACAGGTGAATTAAAGTTGGAAAAAGTTGTCTGTAGGAGTTATTTTTTATGACATCCTCTGGGTATAGATGGATCTCCTTGAAAGTTCACTAAAGGGTAAACAACCAAAAAACAAGTCGCCTGATGTCAGTATAAGAAGCTTGGTGTAATAGGAGCAGACTAACAGATGAGCAGGTGATGACACCCTTACATTTGTAGCATGCGTATCTTGGAGTGTGCTTCAGACCAGATATAGTCTGTTCCTTTTGGCTGAACATCCATGCATGCATAATGCTTACAGCAAAGCAATTCTAAAATCTTGGCTTTCTTGATGTAGAACCTCATATAGGCAAGAAGTCCTCTACAGTCTTTCTGTCTGTCTCATGCAGAATACTGAAACATGTCACTGCTGCACCTATGATTGTGTGTATGATCACACACAGAAACAATCCTTGCTGAAACGAGAAAGCTGGCTAATTTTTGTTGTCTTCTTCCCAGACAATTCCTTACTCTGAATTTGCTCAGTGTCCAAACAAAGGCTTTGTAGAGGTAGATGACATCTTGCCTTTCCTACTCTGGGACAATACTGAGAGTGAGCAGACAGGGTTCCTCCTGCAAAAGAAGAGAGGAACAAGACACATTGAATTATATCTAATCACAGCAACTGCTTTGTGACAAGCTAAGTCGAGGATCTGGGCTGGATGAATGAACTAGAGTGGTGGTACTGCAGTGTTCCTTAGAACAGAGCAGAGACCCTTATCTGCAATCTTGTGTTGCTAATTCTCTGTCACTGCACAAAATCCTGAAAGTCCAAAATCATGTTCAAATTGGTGGCCACAGGTCCATGAGACCCTGTGACCCCAGGCTCTAGCAGACTGCAGCAGAGTAGTGTGCAAAGAAGTATTGTAGTTCTTCATGCAAATAAAGACAGACCTGAGAGTCAGACTGAGGTGATACGACTAACATCCTTATTCCAGTATGGTCTTTAGGTACTCCTTTTCATTCCATATCATCTCCCTCACACACCCACTACAAAGTTGAATACAAAACTAATGCACTTGCCCTGGATGATATCTGAAGCAGAGGGTATTTCTGATGCAGACCATGATAGGGAGTCCTCAGATAGTCCTTTGCAGATGTCTTCTGTGGTGCTCATGAGTTAGGACCTGAATTAGCTCCAGGAGAAATGTTGCCTATCAGGGTGTCACTTATAATGAGTACAAGACAAACGGTGTAGCCTCTAAAATAGTGACTGGCTCGGCCTGGTGTTCTTACCAGACCATATTTATGAAGACTCTGTAGTAGGGGCACACCTCCAAATGAAACTTATTGTCCTGTGTCTTCAATAAAAGGGACTTAATCTTATTGATTTTAATATGGTCATTGTGTACTTGATTGCAGTCATGAGGTTAGTGGATTTCTTCAGTTGCTGATAACGAAGTTCTGTCCTGACCTCAGTGAAAGTTTTGGCCTTTGACGGCACAGATTGATGTCTGATGCACCTTTCTGGAACTTCTGTGAGAATAAAGGGTGGTATGTTGGCATTTCTACAGGAAGAAAAGAGGTATAATTCTTCAAGAGTCATAGAATACAAAAGCAGTAAGGGTAGAAAACAACCAAAGATAAAGCAGTTAGAGAGAGGATCTTGAATGAAGAGATGGCTGTACAATCAGTGGTAAATATAAAGGCATACAAACCTAATGGATCATCACACAACATAAAAGAGCTCTTCTGAACATTTCATGACCTCCTGTTGGTTTCTAAATATTCAAATGGCACAAGCATTCTTGGTGTTGTGGTTTAACCTGGAAGGTAGCTGAGCACCAGACAGTTGTTCACTCACTCCCACTCTCCGAGTGGGGTGGGGAAGAGAATTGGAAAAAACAAAGTAGAACTTGTGAGTTGAGATAAAGCTATTTAATAAGATTTAATAAGATAGAGAAAAGGAAAATGATGTATACATATATATATGTATATGCATATATGTAACACGTGATGCACAAGCAATTTCTCACCATCTGCCAACCAATGTTTAGCTAGCCCCTTGAGCAGTAGAAGAGAGTGAGATGAACTCCCGTTCCTTCAAAACACCTTCCACATGATGTCATATGGTGTGGAATATCCCTATGGCTAATTTAAGTCAGCTGTCTTAATTATTTCCCTCCCAGCAGCTTGGGCTTCTTGCAGTGAACGTACTTGGCTCTGTGCAACATTGTTAGCAGCAACTATAAACATCAGTGAGTTATCAACACTGTTTTTCTCCTAGAACCAAAAACACAGCATCACACTAGACACTCTGAAGAGAACAATTCCATCCAAACTGAAACTAAGACACTTGGCATGTGCAGGAGGCCTTGTGCTGTAGTGAACAAGCCATTGTATTGTATTCCTGTGTCTTCAGTGACTGTTGGAACACATTTGGTGCTTATTGGGAAGAGAACCTACAGTTTAGTTTCCCTTCATTCAGAAGTCAGGTTTGCACACACCAGACTGACTCTCTGAACTGTTTTGACTCCTGGGAAAGGAATATGATCTGCAATTCGCTGTAAAACAGTTCTAGCTCTGCTACAAAGAAAATGGTAACACAGAACCAGACACCTCTGTTAAATACACATAATGGCTATCAGCAATGTTTATGCTATCATAAAGCAGCAGCACTGGCAACATGGGCAGCAGACCTGATTAGCAAGTCTGATTCATTCCAGTCCCTCATTAAAGCCATATCCCTTTGCTTTTACAGTAGCACAATAGCTCCTAAAATATCCATTTTGCCAGTACGAATGCGACTGAAAAGAAGATATCGTTAGCTCTGCTGCACTTTGGAGTTCCCAGTCTCCTGATACTACAATGGCCCCAGCAACTATGGGCTGGCAGTCATAAAACAGACAAGTTCAAGGATAAGTGATTCATGGCAAAGACTTAACAGGCACCTGGCAGGTCCTGAAAGGAGCAAAAGGATAACTGAAATGTCATGTTTTCCCTTCTGAGTCTTCACAAAGCATAGTTCAGGCAAACTGGAGACTCTGGTCCAGAAAACTAAAAGGGCTGTTCAACTCCCGCCTCAGAAGGAAGCATACTGGGTACTGTGTGTCACAAACTACTGCTCATTCTCAGCTATTCACCTTTTAGTAAGCATTCTTCAGGGAGGTACAGTGAGGACTTGGTGCTGATTTTTCTGCAAACACATTAATCAAATGCCAGTTATCAAGACTTGCTTATCATGTAACAACTCGTGACTTTTACGGTAGCTAGAAATGCTATATACTTGTTAACATTCTTAAAAACAAAAAAGTGATTGGAATATCCAGTAAAGAGAAACCACTAATCTTGTTAGGAGATAATCACACAAACGCTAATGATACACAGGCTAGTCCAGCCATGTCCAACCTGTGGGCTGCATGGTAAATTTGCAGCTCCATTTTCAGTTGATATAAATGAATTATCTGTAGAATTTTAAAGGGAATGTATAGAGTTGCAGTCAGATATTCAATTCAAAGAATATGTCTCTTCACTACACTTTATCAGACCTACCTTATCAGATAAAAAAATTCGTCACTTCACAATCACATCTTATTCATACCATTGTTTCTTGGCAGTTGTCAATGTTTTATGGGCTGGTTTGGCCCAGTTTTGTGACTCGAAACTTAGCGCTCACAAAAGCACCCAGGTGACCCTAAGCACAGTTAGGAGGGATCGTCTGGGGGCAAAAACACAGCAAAAAGAGCACCAAAACAAACAAACAAACAAACAAACAAAAACAAAAAAACTAAAAACACCCCAAAACCACCAAGAGCCAAAAATGGTCACTTTAGCCCTCTTTTTCACTGTTTTTTTCACTTTTCACTGTGGAAGGATCCACAGATCTGTACCTCTGGAATGGGGAAACAGGGAACCCCAAATAATTAATAACAGTGGAAATGATCTGAGGAGAAGCAAACTAATTTACTAAATATAGTATTGGAATACAAGATAACACACCATAATACAATATAATTAGAATTGAAGCTAATAATCAAATACAATGAGAGAAAGAGTGTCCAAAAGCTGTAGGCCTTGCACTAGTGCTGCAGCAATGTGTGCGGTCAGGACAAGCAGCAGGGTGGAGAGCCGAAGAAAAATGGGAAGATCTCGTGATCTTGCCAGGGGTTATATCTCCTCTCTGAATGCAAAGTGTTCTTCTCTTCTGGACAGGTGCCCAGAACTGGAGCATTAACTCTTTAACTCCCAGTGCAGTACATGATGTTATGATGTGGAATACCGATAACAAAAAATCATAAAAACATGACATCAGTATGTGCATATGTGAACATATATATTTATGGATAAAGTATTGGTAAATTTAATCAAAAATCTCTGACAAACACCTTGATAACTCACTAAGATTTTCAACACCTTCCATCAAAACAGACTAATGCACAGTTTCACAAAAACAAGGTCAAATATCTCATTAGTCTTATGTTTCCCTTGCTCTTTTGTTTATTCTTTAACAAAATAAAACATTAAAAGAATAAGTTTTGCTACTTATATAAATTAACTGTATTTTATATTATATATACTGACCAAGACTATTCCTCTTCACTTAATGCAACCTGGGCAAGTCAAAACATTGGACATCCATGGGCTAGTCAGTACATACTGGTCTTAAATGACAGATAATACTTAGTAGTTCTATTGTTTAGGTAATCTTTCACATTTGTGACTCACATGCATCTTGTCTGCCAGATCTTTACCTATTGCTTATTAGCGTTATCTCATCAACTCAAAAAATGGTTCATAACTTAGAGCTAGGCTTATATTTTTGTAGAAGACTCCACACTGTAAAGGCCTGCAACACCAGACAGGCGGCATATGCTTACCAAATTCAATGGAGTAAGGCTAATAGTCACCAGCTGAAAGCCCAGTCATTCTTATAAGCATGTCTTCTTGTTTGGGATATTTTTTCTGTATCCTCAATACTTCTGAAAAAAGTTTGCTGAAGTTTTGTGCTTTTACAGTGAGCTCAAAAACATTAAAAATCTCTATAAATGTTTTAAGGGCTTAACAAAACCATGTTAAAAAAAAAAAAAATCTCTGCAGATTCGTTCATTGCTATTCTGAAGTTCCTTGTGGGCACATAACTTCATGTAAACTCTTTTCCCAATGTGACAGAATATCCTTTCAATGCCAAAAATCTATATTTTTATTCTTAACTCTTAGATCAATATTTGTTTTAGTTACATCATAATGAAGACTTTTCTATAGAAGCCAGCTGGAAAAAAGAAAAAAACAAAGAAAAAGAAACCAGCCACCTATGGAAGTGTAACAAGCAGAATATGTCACATAGAACACTAATTTTAAAAGATCAGTTAGTTCTTTGGATAGATCTAGTATGATGCTCGTAATATATTTTCAAGTAGCACCAAGCAGAGCTGTTGCAATTTGCATTTCAAATAGCTTTTTTTTTTTCTCTTCTTTTTCCTGTATTGCATTGAGGTCTCAGAATTTTGGTGAATATATAAAAATGTATTATTTTCTTTCTCTTTTTTTCCTGCTACTACTATCTTCTATGTTGCCATTAAGAAAGTCACATTTTTGTAAGCCAGCTGTAGATACTCCATTGTCTCTTGATAGTGGCTGAAAATGCTGGGAAAACCTGACTGGTAATGGGCTCCCTTTATGGTAACAAAATACAGAAATATATTTCAAACGACCAGTAGCAGAAGCAAAATGCTGATACTTAGAGATAGACTTCATTATCTTACTGTTCTGAATACTTTAGTATTAACAATAAGGAAAACAAACCATAACAACCTACATTTGTGATATTGCTCAAGCAACTCAAAATCTAGTATACTAGATATATCCTATGGATAGCTCTCACCATCTGGGAAGTGATACTATGATTCTGTGATTCTCTGATTCTATGCGATGCACATATCAGAATTTAGAAATCCAGATGTCATCCTGTACAGTAATGATGCTGTGATCTTATCCTTTCTTTGAGCGAGAGAAATGCATGTTCCAATGCAGTTTGAGAAAAATAAAAAATCAATCAGTTTGAAAATCAAAACTATAGACATAAGACTTGAAGTTCATTGAAATAAGTGGACAAACCTCCATTGCTTTCCAAAATAATAGGATCTGGCACATTTCAAAATCACTGTAGGGAAAAATGAATAGAAATAAATTACAAAAGCCACTCTTCACATAATTTCAGTCCACTGTACAATGACCCCAAATAGTTTTTATTCCTTTGCCAAGTAAATCCATGTTTGATTATTTTAAAATAAGCACCAGCACATTGTTAATTTATCCTACTACCAGCCAAATAAGAGTTTGTCAGTTTCAAGAAAAATATTTTCCTTTCTTTTGTACTATGTGTTTTAATAAAGCATTAAGCTATTAAAAAAGATATAGCCTTCCTTAGGATCTCTTTCGGTGGCATTGCCACCACTGAGTTATTATGTAAATTATTGCAATCTGGTTAGATCCTTCCGTCTCTTTTCTTAACAAAAGAGGTCTGCAAGTGCTAATCAAAATGTTGCAATTTACATATTAATGAAGTTTTCATAATGGCTTTGCTTCATATGCAATACAAATGGTATGGAGACTTTTTACTCTTCTTTTGAGCAGCAACTACATTTGATTTCCTGAAGAAACAGAGATCCATTTGAAAACAATCTGCAAGAGCATCACAGTAAATCTCTGTATATATGTCAATATAGCTATACATCTCAGTTATCAGAGTGATACACTCCAGTGTTTGAAGCTTAAATACAGCATCACTTGTGCCTGTGGACTATCATCATTTACTCATATTCCCTTGAACACATTTGTTGCAATAATTCTGCAAAATGCTAACAGCACATTTTTCTGCTGATGCTGCTAAACACAAATAAGTAGTTAATCATTTTTTGTTGTTTTAAAGAAAAAAAGAGAAAGATGGAGAGGGAGAGAGATAAAGTTTTAAAAATACCACAACGCATTCCAATGAAAAGTTGGATAAAAAATTACCTTTAGTAGGATAAATGTGCCATTAAAAAGCTGGACAGAAAAGCACACTGAGATTCTATTTTCCACTCCATTTTCTATTTTACTATTATTTTAAACACAGCAACTACCTATGTGTGCTTAAAATTAGATGTTTAGAGCTTTCTGATATGAAAAACCATGATTATATCTATCTGTAAATAAATACAGTGGACTATATGGACTTCTGCTTTCAGCTGAATAGGTAGATTAAACAGTATTGTCCTTTAAATTCTTGATTCAAACACAGAAATGTGTTAGGGACTGCAGAGCAATACATGCTATTGCAAGTGACAAATTTTCATCCTTATTCATATTTAATCTCCAACAATTTTGTCTAGCTTCCAGTAATGGAATCTTGTTCACATATTCCCATTTACACTTAAGAATTCATTAGCATTTTTAATTCCTCACTAAAAAATTGAGATGAGGTTAACTTCATGTTTGACAAACCATTAGATCATATGGAATTTCTTTAACCATTTTCTTTATTCTTATTTGAACATTTTCCCCCATATTTATTTAAGTATTAAGTATTATTTTCTTCAGAATTGGACTGTAAATTTGATCATTCAAAAATGTTTATTCATGGTGGTAAAAAATCCTTATACCTCAGAAGTTTTTCAGATTTCTGCTTTAAACAATACCATTGGTGGTTTTTTTTTTTTTTTTTTTTTTTTTTTGAACCATAATTTCGATTGGGCACTCATTTTCCACTTGACTCAGACATCTGAATTCAGAAACCCATGACTTTTTAAATTGTATTTCAGTTTTCTGTGCTGTGTTATCTCTGCAGCTCTATCACCCATCTTTTTTTGTGCTCTCAGCAGTTATGATGTACGTACCTGTGAGCCTAAGGCAGACTGAGAAAATGCTACTGGCAACTCAACCAGTACAGATCACTCAATCCATATAGACCGTCTTTCAGGATGAGATGTAGTATTTTCAGGTTGAATTCTAATATTACGTTTCTTCCATGCCGGATGCAAAATATTTTGATCTTGTAATCTCTAGTATGTACAGATAACACTCTTTTAAGATATGTGAATCTTGACGCATTAAAATTTAAATGTGTTATTCAGGCTTAATACCCCTAGCAAAATAAAGATGTATCTAGCTTTTAATGAAACAACTTCAATGTAATTGATAGATCTTCAAAGTACTTTATTTTCATTCTCTTGCTTGAGGATGAACTAGTGTTTTATCTGAGAACCCTGGCCCAGGATCTTACAAATAATTTTTATCCAAACTTTCAGGAAGAGAAGGAGCAGGACTTATACTTTTGTACAGAATCTCATTCTTCCTCTTGATTTACTCAGTCCACTCTAAACAGTTTGTCTCTGAGGGCCTAGGTAATTAACATTAGCTAGGCCCTAATGGAGGATTTGATTGACATAGAATATGTTTTTTTTAATCATTGAAAAAGAGACCTAATAATGGACTTACCTGAAGCTTCATGACAAATACTTTAAAAGCAGACAGAGAATGTGTAGGTGTTACAGAATGACACTAAGAAAAGGATAATTTGCACTGAATCTCAGGAAAACACTTGAGAATAAATTGATCCAGCTACACAGAATATTCCCAGAGGAACTGATAAGTGTTTCATTGTATTTCGAACTATTGTGAAGGAATAAATATCTTTTCTATTTATAGTTCAAAAATTTTGAAACTGAAGCAGTGCTTCTTTGTATTTTTTGTTATCCTATTTTTGAAACTGATCTGATCAACAAATTTTACTTATTGAAATAGCCAGTTTTTGAAAAATTGCAGACTTCACTTACTGTTAGAATCATGTTTGCAAAAATGAGTTAAAAATTAATCCAGAAAGAACGCAAAATATTCAGAATTTAATGTAATATTAACAATTTAATTCTACATTTTAAATGTGAGAGATTAATTCCAAAATTTGATGATATATACAAGAATTTCTGGCAGGAACATTCAAGTAGAATCCATCGTCATTTTATGATCAGCTCATTTATCAACAAGTTTGCAGCAAAATTACATTTATCAAAGGATAAATGTTCTCTTTTAGTGAGGAGAATTCTCTTTTATGTAAAACAGACCAAGTTCTTGTATTCTAACATCAAGAGAAGAGAAAGGATGGCTTCTTTGCCATTTTGAACTTGAGATACCTAAGTAATTCCTGGAAGATGGAGTATGATTTTTAATACTTGTATGTTATTAGAAGATCCATCTCACTTTTTCTTGATGCCTCACGACATTATCTCCCAAGCAGTTCCTGGGTACAGCTGAGGAACTAGGTCATTCCAGAGCCACTACTGGTCAGCAGGTCGCATGCAGCCAACTGTGCTTTGAGGAATAAGGCGTTTTACAAAGAAAAGATTCAGCTTATCTTCTGAAATTCTGAAATCTTCTGGCCTTCATGACCTGGACTCTTCCTTTTCATGTGGAATTTATTTGTACGTATGTAAGCACACAGTTCTGAGGATGAGAAGGAAGTTGTATACAGTGGTTTATTTTCATAAAACTTAGCTTTTTTTTTCCTATCAAATTTCAAATTTGATTTTTCTTTCCAAATCTGCAAGACAAAGTTTAAAATAGACTCCATGACCATGGTGGAAGTATTATTCTCAAAAGTGAAAGGCTCAGTTTTGAAGTACAATAGCCTTCAGTAGTTGCTACTTATTCCAGGAGGAATAGCACATATTCCATATCCCTGAAAAAAAAAGGACAAATTCACCTTCTGCTGTGAATGACAGTGAAACATCAAATACAACAGTACATAGTTACCTGGAAAACAAAACAAAATGAAACAAAACAAAATAAAACAAAACATACTGCTTCTGAAAGAATTCTCAATCAAACATTCCTTAGGAGAGCAAACTCACAGATCCATACCCATTTTTGTTACTTCTCATCCCAGATCAAACATCCCCACAGAATTCTTTGTACAGATACTTTAGAAGAATTTACAGGCAAAATAATTCAAAACCCAGAAAAACTGCCTTGCAGATTTTCTATTTTTGTACAGATCTTCCCTGTATTCTGCCTTTCAGAGAACTCCAGCAGAGTTCCTTCTATAACATCAGTTACCTAACAGATCTGATCTGCTTCGAGCAGATTTAGCAAAGAAATGGAAGCAGAGCAGCAAAAGGTTTTCAAGCATTTTCTGGGAGATATGCTCCACAGCAGGCATAACCAACCCATGGCCTAGCACAGCTCACACAGCAGCCACCCCCTGCTATGTGCCATCATAGCAGCAGTTCACCCAGCCCAGGGTGTGCACCTATACTTCAGCAACAACCAAAACATTGGTGAGTTATTAATGCAGTTTCAACTGAAACCAGGACACAGGGAGAGCACAGTGCAGTGTGAACTCTGCCTCTTGCACCCACCATACACTCGTAGTCAAAGTGAAACCCTTGTGCATTACACATAGCATGCACTTGTGTCACTTCATGAGTAAAACACAGTGATTGTTGGTAATAATATTTCAGTCCATCCCACCTGAAACTAAGACACAAATTCAGTGCATATAAAGGAATGTTTCATACAGAAAAACAGTGGAACTGAATAAAAAGTCTGTTGTCTCAACAAAAGAATTTTTTAAATATCACAACTGAATCACACTCTATTGTAAAAGCTAGCAATGTGGTAGCTATGTAGTACCAAAAAAATAATAAAAATCATTTGAGTTTATTAGGCAATACATGGAAAGCACTGCAGATACAGTATGTTCTGATGAAAAAACATATTCCTCTAAAATCAGTTTGTCTCATCAGATTGTAGCCAGACAAATTGAAGAAATAGGAACATCTACTGAGAGAAATTTGGAGAGTAAAGCCACTCTTTTCAAATTTAGGCTTTGGCAATAGATGACGGTACTGATGCTACATTTATAGCTCAATCTGACATTTTATTAGAGGTATTGATAGTGAATCCTATGCAATCGAAGAAATGGCTTCTTTGGTGCCATTAAAAGACCCACCTAAATCTCTTGATTTGTATGAAGCAGTAAAAATTTAAATGAAAGCAATTTTCTTTAACCTTTGTCAATATATCTGGTATAGCTACTAATGGTGCCCTGGTAATGATTGGTAAAAGAGAGAAGCTTATAAAATTAACAGAAGACAATGCAATTTCTGCCAGCAACTCATGTTAGATCAAATATCACTGTATCATACATCAAGAAAATTTATAAGCAAAAGGTTTGAAAATAATTGATAATGTTGTGCAAATCATCAACAAATCTGTGTCTTTCATAACTTCAAGGAATTAAATAATCTAGAATTCCAGGAGTTCCTAAAAAGTATGGGGGTGATTATGGAGATTTAATTTACTTTTCTGAAGTGGCTAAAATGTTAAAACTGAGTAAAATGTTAAAAACAAATTAAGATTTGCTAAATGAAATCAAGACATTTATGGAATCAAAAACAAAACTTGTATCAGAAAATGCAGATTTAGCATTTTTGGTGGATTTGACTCTTCATTTAGATGAGTTAAATGTATCTTCAAGGTGAAAATCAATTTATCTATGCTATGTTTCAAAGCATAACTGCATTCAAAATGAAACAAATTATGGCAAGCTCAAGTTATGGCAAATAATTTCATACATTTGGATATACTAGCTAAACACAATTCTCTGAACAGGAAAAAAAATATGCAGGCTAGCTTTCCATTTTGATAAAAGAATTTGCAACTATTCTCAAGATTTCTGAAAAAAATATATTTTTTGTAAACTTGCAACTGCATTTTCAGTCAATATAAATACATTACATGTGAATTTTCAAATGGAATGTATAGAGCTGCAATCAGATATTCAACTCAAAAATTGTATCATGTCCCTTTACTAGACTTTTATTAGATCTGTCTCACCAGAGAAAAACGTCCCTCACTTCACAATCACACCTTATTCATGCCATCATTTTTTGCAGTATGTACATTTGTGAACAATTGCAAAGGATGACGAACAGAAATAGTAAAATTTCATCAACAATTTGACAAACTGCTTGAGAGTTCACAAAGAGTTTCAACCCTTTCCATTGAACCAGACTGACACACTAGTTTCACAAAAGCAAGGCCAAACGCGCCACTGGTTGTATGCTTTTGTTACTTTTTTATTTAAAAATAATATTACAAGAACATGTTTTGTTATTTGTATAAATGTACTATATTACATATTCTATGCGCAGTCCAAGACAATTCCTTTCCACTTACTACAGCCAGGCAAGCCAAAAGCTTGGAGACCCGTGCTCTGCAGGGCATCAGTGTGAAATTACAGGGGAGGAAGGCAATGGAAGAGCAAGTGTTGTAACTGCAGCATGCCTGGTTGAGGCATGGAGGGAATAATAAAGACTCACTCTTTCCACTTTTATCCAAGAAAGGCTGAAGTAATTTAAGCATTCCATGTGTGTTAGTATAGCAAAGATTAAAAGCTGTATAGTAAAGAAATGGCAGAGGATAGAAAGAAGCAGAATAGTGGGGCACTGTGGGGAACATGGATGTTCCCCACATGGATGTGTAGTGTCCAGAGGAGCCTGACCAGTGAAAGCAAAAGCCATTAGCAGGAACTAAAGAACTTCTCCGAGCTTAGGAATTACAGTATGTTACAACATACATGATCAGGACTGTTGAGAGCTACAAATGCAGATAGCATATAATGGGACAACCTATGCTGGCAAGTTTCCTTGCCTTCCAATATTTGTGTCACACATTTTATGTATGAAAACATGTCTAATATAAAATCCATCCCAACAAACATACTGTTTACACTTTATCTAATAAACAAATTATTTCAAACTAGGTGTCACAGCATCAGAACGTGTCCTAGATTCCTCTCAATTTTTCCTTGAAATAAGAGACAATGCCACACTTCAATGAAATTAAGCTTGGAGTCCAGCCAAAAGCCTCTTCTGCAATGTAATTTCATTTCCTTTAAGAGAGAGAAGCTTTTAATTGTAACATTTCAGCTATGGCCAGTGAAATGAGGAAGAAAAGCACTTAGAAGCAAGAGACAGATGTCATTGTTCTGGAGAGAGTAGGATATTGTAAAGAAATGGGATGAAGAGCAGTTGTAGGCTATTAATATACTCTCCCTGTAAACCAGCAGAACTTCTTGTAATTTCATATGTTTAAAATTGTCATCTCTAATTTAAGAGCATTCAGGAAATATGAACAAAATGTCAGCAGAGAGAAAGCGTTCTTTGGTATTTATGGTAAGAATTCAACAAAAGACAATTTATCTGAAACCCTGAATGTACGGGTTCACCCTAAAGCATTTGCCAGTAGCCCAGTTTTAGCTGGAAAATACAGCCCTTTGACTTGCCTCTACATTTCAAATATATGAGCAAGAAGAGCTGGTTTGTGACCACATGTCTGGAAACCAGTTACTATCCAAAACAATAATTTTCTTCTCTTTTTCTAACACTTACTTCCCAGATAAAGCTAAAAAGTGTGTTTCAAGTCATCTCACACCAGTTGTTAACAGAAAATTCTTGCTTTTCTATGGTATTTTTACTGGAAGCAATTGCCAAATTGTCCAGACTGTTGAATCAGAGGGAAGTTAAGATTTAACCTTGGCAGAAGGCCATGTGATTGACATTTCCATTGCCAGAGTTTGTCCAAGTCATTTCAAGAGCCAACTAGATTTCATTTTGCCTTATCTGCAGGTTATCATTCTTACAAGAATTATCTCATTCTGGTGGGATCTTGATTTAAGGCTTTAAAACTCAGCTAGGCTCAAACTGATTTTGCAAGGTCACAAACACTGCAGTTTTGCTCCATAATACAGAATTAGAAGATTGAGTGCCAGCTCTTTCAAGGTCCTAGCAACAGTTAAATGTGTTGTACAGTCTTGTTCTCAATTAGGGCAATTTTTAAGGCTGTCAGCAGCTCACAATTTTATCTCATGGTTCTCACCTCAATATTTTTCCCAGGTGAGCAATCCTGACAAAAATTTGCCTCCCTTCCATTTACAAGCTACTTGGAGAGTGTATGTCTGCTGCTATAATTAACTATTTCAACTGCAGATACATTTACACTGGCATGCTTACTTGTGCTATGGTTACATATCCATTCTGTAAGTTGTTACTGCATTTGAACTAATAGCCAATTACTTTATTAATCGAAAATAATTATTTTCATATATACTGCTGCTTTTCACTCTAAGCCATTTCCCAGGGAAACAAAATAAGCAATGAACTGTTGGTAAAGTAACTGCAGAACATACATAGTTTTAATGGGTTTGCTGTGAAAACATTAATTAATCTGTAGATTTTACCATTAAATACACGCCTCTGGCTAGTTATTTTTTCATCCTCTTTATTGAAAGAGGGTAGCTAGCACTAAATTCTATGCAAATGGTCACCATACATGTGAGAACTGGCTCTGAGATGCAGAGGTTCCACTGTGAATGCATTTCAGATTTGATGCCAACTGTATCCACATGAATGTGATATGCAGTCCTAGAATGTGATATGCAGTTCTAGAATGTAGTCCTTCTAGGTTAGTCTGTGTAAGTCAGATCATAAGTATAGAGCAGCCACATGACTAAGGGGTCTTGGACATGTGAAACATTATGAATGGGTTCTGTGTTACATGAGCATCTTCTGCGTTAGAAATCTAAGACAAATCAAAGAGCCTTTTAATTCATGGAGAATTATTATTATTTTTTTTTTAATTTTGCATTTCCAGTGTTAATTTCATTAGTAAGTTTTAGTTGGTTGTCCCATCACAACATAGCTCTCTGTACACATGAAGTGTGTTATGTGAGGTAATGCCATTCACAGAAAATAAAGATGGATCTTATAATATCAGACCTCAACTTTTGACATGGCAGCCCCATGTTTTAGAAATTCTAGTTATAATATCTTTGGCAGTGCTAACATGTACTGCCAGATAGCTCCTCCTTTAGTTGAGCCACTAAGTAATTTCTTCTTAAGACCAGAAGAAGAGAAACTGTAATCAAATGTTTTAACATCATTACAATACCTTGAAAGAACAAGGTAAATCTAGATAGTCAAACTTAGCAAAAACACACTCTATAGCCAAAGGCGCCAACAAGATACATAAAGTTCATGAAGTTTTATTTTAATAATGAAACAGCACAACAATTACCATTCCTTTGTGTTTGTATTGCAGTAATATCAACACCAAAATGTTACAAATCTTTCCCTATAGAGCTTTGGTCTCAGTCCAGCCATACACTTAGGCAAATACACAACTCAAGTAAATCTACTGAATTCAAAATGCTGTTCATGTTCCATGACTTTTCTGGGTCAGGAGTTTAAGACACGTGAATCTCTTGTTGGAAAACCAGCTTAACTATGTTCAGTTATGAGATGCTTCATCTAATGAAGAATTAAAAAAAGAAAAAAAGAAAAAGAAAAAGGATGCTTCATTTATTTTCCTTCTTCAGTCTTTTTAACTAAGAGTATTTTCCATTACTTAGAAAATTGCTTCCTTCTGAAAAGTGCCCCACAAACACACGTCAGGGACTTCTGCTGGATCATAAATGTAACTATTCACAATACAGCCACCCGGGGATAGTTCTGTTATTTATTATATTTCATAAAGAATATCTTCTTCCCATCACTGAATTATCCTTGACATCGTGCTCTGTATATTCAGAAGAGCACAATTCTCTCTTTGAAAAGGTTGCTGAAACCGAACATGGTGAACTAGCTAAATTCTGGCCAGTAGATTATACAGTGCACAATAACATTTCAATTTTACTTCCCTATGGAGAAGCCTCTATAGCCTGTTTGTCTTTTCCAGTACTGTTATGAGCCGTCAGGAATTCAAGGACTGATAAACAATAAACCCCTTTTTTTCTTTTCTTTCTTTTTTTTTTTCTTTTGTTCACTTGTGTCTTCAGTTTCCTATAGCTGTTATTATTTGTTTGCCAACCATTTCCTCTTACATACACAAACATGCGCTTTAGCCTACTTATGACAGCATCGGAAACCAAGAGAAGGAGGGGATATCAAGGCCATATTCACTATTATGAAGTTTCTTGAAGATACAGATGTTGCACAATTTTATGCTAGTAGAAAAAAAAATAATAATTTTGGTGTTATAACTAAATATGTCAGATAGTATTTTGCCTATATACTTGAATCATCTTTCTCCTTAAACCAGTAGTACAACAGCTTCTGATACAATAGCAAACCATTTCTTAAAATTTACTTTGCTTACAGATGTGCTATCATAGTAAACTGTGCAAAAAACTGTGCAGTGGCCAATATTATGACTTCACAATGTACTTCAAGCATATGGAGGAAGAGGTAGCCAATACTAACAAAATCTGAAGATGCAACTAGATGGGGTCAAGCTGCAGATGCTATGGAAATAAAACTAGTTGAATATTTTTTCACATCTCTCAGAGGTATTCAGTACTTGCTTTTTGTTAAGTTCAAAAATCCTTTTTGTTCACTGTGTGTCAGTCAATAATTCATAACCAAAAAATAACTGCTTAAGGACTTTAACTAGAGACTTGACTGGCAGATTTAACTTGACAGGGTGAGGTACAGTGTATAACTGGGTCATGAAGCCTTTGTAAAGTAGCTATTTATAATTACTAAAGGATTTTTTTTATCCTCAGTTACTTATATACCGTAGCAAGGAAAAAATCAATGTGTGTAAGTAGCTGGAGAAAGCAAAAGCAGTGCTGAGGACATGGATCTGGTAAAGCAAGTGGAGTGATGAGCTTTGCAGTTATGCTACAGCTCAGGTAGCCCTCAGCAACAAAGCCAAACTCTAATACTAAGGGATCACTCATGCAAGTGTAATCATGGGCTTACACATTACTCTGAATTTCATTACCTTAATATTTTATTTGCATGTTCCTGAAGCATATTGCTTTCTCAGTAACAAACCCTAATGCTGCATACAAAATAGTCACTATATAAGAGAAATGGAATATAGTATCAATTATAATTAATAAAGACTAAAATATTTCTATGTAAGCTTGTTATCCAGACATGGTAGTGAATTGGCTAGTCTGTCTTCTAACTGAAACAGTAATCTTACAGTAGTCTTCAGCTTCAGTGCTACCATTACATGGGTTATCCTCTTGACCAAGAAAATTCTATACTTCTTGAACAATTACATGTTCTCTACTGGGCAACCTTGAGAGACTGCTGAAAGCAGTATCTTCTGGAAACTCAGCAGCATTTTTGCTGCTTGATGGACAACCCCGCTCTGCCTCAAGCCCACAATAATCCACAACAGTAGGCTTTTAGGAAATGTAGTAAGGAGAAGGGAAGAAATAAGTGAAGGAGAGAAATGCATCATAAAGCTGATCAGAAGCAGAACTATCTCGACATTTGAATTATTTTTACTTCTTTTTAAATATTCCTGTCTCCATTCAGAGTTATGCTCCTTCAAAAGTAACCTTTTGATTGATATTTTCTATGAATTATTTGAGGAGTTTGAAAACTATGAATTCTTCAACAAGAAGTTAGTTGTACCTTTGATAAAAACTGAGATAACTGCAGGCTGCAGTTCCACTCTCAGATGCAATGCATGTCAAAGCCAAAAGCCATGTGTCAGCAATATCTGATACAAGGAACTGAGCTTTGGCCACCCAGGGGCCTAAAGGAGGGGGATACTCAGCTCTGTCACAACCAGAAGGGTGGAATGGGCAGTCCCAGTCTGGAACTGGGGCAACATCTGGAAAGGGCACCTCATGAAGTGGTTGGAATAGGCTCACTCTTCAGAGAAAAAAGCTAAGAATATCTTTTCCACTTGCTCCAAGGTAGGTCCTTCATGAAATGAATCACTGTCAGTGATGAAAATGCTATGCATTGCAAAATAAAATGAAGTAAATTCTTCCTATACTGAATGCACAATATAACATAAATTGGAACAACAACAACAA
>PPHD01001964.1:8907-38742 GCA_002909625.1 Bambusicola thoracicus
TTTTTTTTTTTTTCTTTTCATTGTGGTCCCTCGTTTCCCCACCCAGACAAAATGCAGCTATGACAACATGGAAATCCCCTCAGCAGCACAGCTCTGTTAATAAGATTGTCTGAGGTTCAGCCAAAATATTATTTCTGAAAAGTCTTTTTCTTTTAGTTTGCTTCAGCTGAAACAGGAAAAAAGAAAAAAAATGATCGAAGCGATAGCCCACTCAATTATAAACAAGACAAATTTAAAGTGAAAAGGTGTCATTTCTAGGCAGCAACCAGTTTGCCCAGGAAAGCCCTCCTTTACTGACATTTCTAGTTGAAAATGCAGTAGAAATTAGCTTAAGGATTTTTAAAATAATATGATACCGAATATTATTAAGCCAGGGGCAGTTGTTCTATATCAAGAAAGGACAGGCCTTCAGGACATGAATTCACTGAGACCCAATCTCTGATTAACATTTGTGATCAACAGGCTTGGAGTCAAGTACAGGAAGAACAGGAGGGAGAGAGAAGAAGCTAACTACTCCTCAAGTCCTGCCAGTTAACTAGGACCTCTGAAGGGGCATATTTCTTGAAGGGATGCTGTAGGAATGGAGAAGTTCTTCAAATAACCCTTCAGGCCCCTCTTGAGTGGGCCTGGATAGGCCAAGGTGAGGCCACTTCCAGTGGCTCCATGGCCCTGCATCCAACTCCTGTTCAGCTTTGTACAAGAGGTGGCTGCAGCCCAGAAGATCCCTCCTGTGCCTGTGAGTGGGATTGATCATAGAGATCTATTTAGCAGATGTTTACTTCCATGTTACCCTTGGTTCTTTTTGTGTTCAGTGGAGAGAAATGAACATGTTTAGAGGATTACATTTTGTCTTTTGAATGTCTTATCAAAAAGGGCTATTTCTTCCCATTAAAATAGAACTAGGGAGCTCAGCGGCCGCCACTGCCTCTGCCTAGGGCAGGGAGCTACGCTGGAAGATAGACATTAACACACAGCTGAGAAGGACACTGGTCTAGATATGAGGGTTGAATTTTCATCATTTTGGTGAGTGGTTTAAATTCTTTGAAAATGAAATGCAAAAGCCACTGCGGGTTGTATGTTGCACTTTTTATAGTATCATGACTTTTCAGTTTGCTTGGGCATTGTTATCAACTTTGCCCCCAGTTTCCTTCATGTCTGCGACATAAAGCTTTTTTTGGTGCAGCCAGTGCTGAGCTGGAGCTTGCTCTCCTCTTTCAGGTCTTCTGCTCACTTTTAGCTAGCCACATCAGTCAGCTGAGTGCATGGCCTTGTAATACATACCAGAGTATGTTGGTGTATACAACCAGAGAAAGTGTGTAATGGAAATATTTAACCCCATCTCCATCTTTTTTCTGCCTTTGCTTTGTCCAAAGCCTTAAAAAAATGCGAGATGTACCACTTTTGTTCTCAGAACTTCATTTTGCAGGATTAATCTTGTAAATCACAATTTTATTTATTTATTTATTTATTTATTTATTTATTTTGTCAACATTGCCTGATTTGCACCTTAGAATCATAGAATCCTTAGAGTTGGAAGCGACTTTTAAAGGCCATCTGCAATGAACAAGAACATGAACAACTAGACCAGGCTGCCCAGGGCTCTATCTCAGCTCACCTTGAAAGTCTCCAGGGATAGGGTATCAACAAAAACACTAGGTAACCTGTTCCAGTGCATCACCACCCTCACTGTAAAGGAGTTTTCCTTATATATCCAACCTAAATTTATCCTCTGAGCTTGAAGCCATGTCCCCTTGTTCTATCACCACAGACCCTGCTAAAGAGTCTGTCCCCTTCTTTCCTGTAGCTCCCCTTCAGATACTGACAGGCTGCTATCAGGTCACCTCGCAGCCTTCTCTTCTCCAGGCTGAACAGCCCCACTTTTCTCAGCCTGTCTTCATAGGAGAGGTGTTCTATTCCATGGGTCAATTTTTTCGCCCTTCTCTAGATGCACTCCAACAAGTCCATGTCTCTCCTGTACTGAGGACTCCACATCTGGATGCAGTACTCCAGGTGAGGCCTCACCAGCACAGAGCAGAAGGGCAGGATCACCTCCCTTGCCCCGCTGGCCATGCTTCTTTTGATGCAGCCTAGGATATGGTTGGCTTTCTGGGCTGCAAGGGCACATTTCTGGCTTGTATGATGACAATACTTAAAGAATAAATAACAATAGTTATAATTAGCATTTCATAGCTGGAAGATTTTTCTCTCTTGGAACTGTGTATCTCCATTGAGAAGAAAGCAGATGCGAGGTCTGAACCATTTTCTCAGGAAAATCAGCAGCAAAAATCTCACTGGATCAAATAGGAGCATGGTCCATGAAGCTTGCTCTTGACCCACTGGACTTCATCAGTGTGTTCAATGGGCCTGATCCAGAAGGTCCTTAGTTTTGAAGTGGGAAATGTGTTTCAAAGTAAAAGCTCTGCAAATATCTTCTCTCTGGCTTCCTGCTCTCTGCCACTAGTCATCCTTGCCAGCATGTTTACATTTCCCTTGCCTGCGGTCTCTTTATCAAGCAATGGGTTTGTTCTGCATCTAGTATAAAGTCAGTGAGTGAGGGTTTCACACACACACACACGTCCTGCACAGATGCAGCATGCTCGGAATGACACGAACAAGTACAGTATTGAGCATTTTCATCTTGTTTCTTCATACCACTTTTGGGGAAAGTGGTTGCACCTCAGCAGATGGTGATGGTGAGTCATTTCATGTTCATCTTTGCACTCTTGTATGATCTTGAAAACCTGAACTAAGAGCTCAAAAATGCAGCTGCTGGGTTGAATATGTAATGTTTTAGCCTCCATTCTCTTTCTTTTAGTGCCAGTACCGGAGGTGTACACAGAGCTGAAGGATTATCTCTTTCATTCCCAAATCTTCTGTCCTTGCAATGTTCAAACTTGTATGAAATGAGGGAGATTATAGCTGTTTGCAGAAGCCATGCAAGATCAGACCTGTTAATCCTTTCTTACTGCTTCTAGCGTTTATGTGAGGAGTTGCACCTGTGAGTAGGGTGCTGCTTTACTCTTCTGCAGTGTAGGATCACTCTGAGCTGCCATCAGACAAGGCTGAGGCTCTGGCTTCTCTTTCTCCTGGCAGTTTCCTCCACAGAAAATGTCTTAATGCACTTCAAGTGTGGCCTAACCTGTTCCACTGCAAAAGAAAAACTCTTTTTTTTTCTTTAAACAGCTGTGGAAGATGTACCTGGGGATAGTCCCAGCGTAGCAGCTGCAACCAGGGGCTTCTCACAGCGCGTCACTAAGAGTATTCATCTCTTACATGACAAATAATTGTAAGCTAATTTAACAGCTTAAATTCAGGCTTATTGCAGGTTTCATTATCTTATTTGGACAAGTGAAAATTGTTCAGAAGTGTCAAAATCAAAAAGCAAAACATAAAAAGCAATGATAAAATCCACTGTCATTCAATCTGCTATCCTTTTTCTCAGAAGGGATCTCAAAAACTGCATTTACAGACTCTATATCAGATCTGTTAAATGTTCAGTTGTCTGATATGAACAAATAGCAGTGAAAGAGCTTATTGCATTTTTTTTGAAGGACATGGACTGTCTGTCAGTTAGCGCTAGCTTTAGGGCACCAGTATTTCATTGTGTGGGAGCAAAAGAGTCTTCTGGTTATTAGGAAGGTGATGTTTGTGTACCTGTTCTCTCTCATGGATTGAATGGCAGGGAATCTCTTGCCTGATTGTCATGTATTGTATGGCATTAATATGTATATCTGTGTATACACATTTATATATATTCTCATATAGACATAGAAAGGGTATGCATAGTAAATTTTTGAGTTAGAGGAAGACAGAAAAGAGCTCCAAATTGCAACCTTTCAAACTTCCTCGTTTCTTTTTTGTTTAGTGTATACAATCTGTAGCTTCTTAGAGCAGATTTTGCAAGAAGCTGCAGCAGTGAGAGGTCATTGTCAGTGATTTATAGCTGATGTTACTGACATCCTTAGGGCTTCCCAACAGCAGAGGGGAGAAGACCTTTCCTTGGTTTCATCACTAGCTTCCAGTAAACCATAACTAATATTTTGCTTAGAATTAAAGAGAAAGATACTCAGAAAATCCGCAAAGAGCTATCACCAGCTGGTATGATTTCTTCATGAGTGTCACAGATTTGGCCAACAAATTAAAGAAAAAGCTCATTCTGGCACTTGCCTTTATCTCCTCCTCTTTGATGAGTGGCAGGCTGCCTTGTCAGAACTGCTTCCTCAGCTCTGTCCCTGTCCTGGAAGAGCAGCCCCAGGCAAGCTACAAAGGGGCAGCCATGAATCTGCAGGTGTGCACAGGCAGAGGCAGGGTGCTGTGAGCAGGATGGTCAGCATCAGTAGCCTTCTTCTCTAGATGTGTACAGTTTGTGCAACCCACAGCAAAACTGTTGTGATGAAAACAAGTCCTCCCTGAATCAAATCAGTCCAAAGTCCAGGTGATGGGCTGTCTGCTGCCATCAGCACTAGAGATTTCACATGGCTCTGTCCATGGAGGTGGTCACTTCGTTGACTTTGCAAACTCAGTCACTGAGCCTGCAGGCACATATCAGTGCCTTCAGTTTTACATACTGTGGTTAGTCCTAGCGGCTTCAAAGCATAAAGCCAACACATGAGAATAGCCTCTGCTAGCACTCTTGGTAAAGGTTTGTAAGACTCTTGCTGTGATTTGAACATCTCTGCTGGATGTTGGCCAAACCCAAGGGATGACCTTTTCTGAAAGGATCAGTTTTCTCGCACTGTAATAACTTTGTAACAAGCTCTGTCTTGATTTCCCTATTGCCAGGCTCAGAAATCTGTCCGGTCTGGGCTTCTCAAAGAGAAAAAATTACCATCTTGTAGATTTTTAACTGTGTAGTAAGTCATAAGCAATGTGAGCTATAACTGAGGCAATGCACGTTTGTACCAACAAGAATCACCCAGTCCTTGGAAAATACATGGGAAAAGCATTTCAAATTTCATACTTCATTCATAATTTTTTATTATTATATATTCTGTGGTTAGGACATTATTTCAATGAATAGGGAACCACATTATCAGTTATGTGAAAGTTCAGCGTGAAAAAGACGAGGTTAGTTTTCCTTCTGCTCAGCACCAACGACTCCCTGTGCTGTTTAAATGTTACACGGCAGTTGGAACTGTGTAATTTGTAGTCAGACCAACAGAGATCAACTTAACATTCCTGTCAGTTTGCAGATAGCTGAAAAAATCATCCTGAAATGCTACATTTTGCTATATTTATCCATTTTGTGTGTTGATATGAAGTATGGTATATGTGATTTTTATGTTCAGAAAATACCCATCAGTGTCTCTGTTATATTAAGGTAAGATCTGTCATTCTAACTTATAAATGTCAACGTTGTCTTGAGGTAGCTGTGAATATAAATAAGCAAGTCTGCTGGATCTTTGTAGCTGAAATCTTAGAGATGTGTGTGTGAGTTTGAGTGTCTCTATCTAAAAAGCGGGGGGTTCATTTGGTTGCTCTTTTTTTCATTTTATGAAGATTCATTTCAGCTCACTTTTTACTTCTTTAATTTTGAATACACATATATATGTATCTGCTCACTCTTACCCTCAAGTGTGTGATTGTATCTAATATCCATCTGTGTAGTGACACGTCTGCCCAGATGTCTCAGAGCTCTGTCTGTCAAGACTTTCCCCGCATGAATCTGCTGCAGGGCTTGTTCAGGAGATGCACGAACCTTTGTGTCTCTCTTTAATGTGGTAGTCAAACAGGGTGGCACTCTACCTGCACTGTCTAAGCCACACAGACTGTTTCCTCAAACCTGCAGTGCTGGTGGAAGATGTCCCATGTCTTTATCTTTCATCTTGTTTTTCACTAGCTCCCCATGGGGCAGGTGACACCAGACCTGCGGTGAGAAGGGAAGATCTGGAGTAGCTTCTTAGCACCAGCTGCTTCCAGTGGCAAACAGCCACTCTTAGGGGATAGATCAGAGTCTTGGGGGATATATCAGAGAAGCATCAGATGCTCTTGTCCCTCTTGCTAACCAACACAGTGGTAGTGGCAGTAGCTCACTTCACAGCTCTGCACTGTTTTTGCCTATTTTTCTGCATTCCTGAATGATTTCTAAATTACTTACCTTACTCAAAACTCGTATCAAGATGCATTTCTGATCTGAGGTCAGCAGGAAGCACTGACTGTTAGGGACCCTGGGCGTGACACTCTGTACTTACCTTTCAGTGCAATCAAAAAAACTGTCCTCTGCTTTCTCTCTGCTATTAAACTGTTTGGGATCCTCAGGTGTGCTTCCATGCTGGATAAGGTCTGCTACTCCCCAGCAGGACTGGCTGGGGATCATGGGTGTCACCAGCAGGACTATGAATCACGATGTCCAAGTGGCTGCTCACCCCTCAGTGATTTGAGTCCACTGGGCAACAGCAGGGATGACTGATGTTTTCTGTGGGAGGGATTTTCCACTGGAAGTATTTCCATGGGCTTTTCCCCTACTGCAAATACAAATACATGAAACACTGATATCCCTGGAGAAGCCCAAGTCTTCTTGACACTGAAGGAGATGTCCAGCATGGAACGGATGCTTTGGAGGAGTGGGAAGGAGAGGAACAAGAAACGAAATGGGAATAGTCATAGGACATGTTCCCTGGACATGGGAATATGTTTGAATATGATCACAGCTATGCTGAGCCTCTGGTGGAAGGGATAAGAGGCATTCCCGCCTTGAGGATCCGCTCAAGGGCTTGTAATAACTTCTTCATTGTCTGCTTGGCTAAAGCATGTGACATTTCATGAAATCAGGTTAAATTGGCAAGTCTGCTAGGGAGAAGTCCTCTCAGAAACATCAGCTTTTGTTTCACTGACATCATATATGCCAAGTGTAGGACACAAGACGTATGCTCTTAGTCAAATCATGATTGTTTTATGAGTCATCAAAGCAAATTTGCAGGAAGACACATGTTCTGGCTGGGTGTCTGAGCTTTCCCTCCTCAGTCCAAGTCTGTGACATTTCAGAAAACTCTACAGTACAGTCAGAATGCGCTGTGGTGCTTAATTGCTTTGTGATACCATAAAACTTCTGTTTTCCTAAAAACTCCCATATCATTCCCCAGGATTTTCAGGAACCTGGGGACTGAGCACAGGCAGTGCAGAGCGAGGAGGAGGCTGGTGGGGGCTGCTGGGATATCTGGTGCAGGCACAGTGCTGGCAATTGTGTACCCCTTCTGCTGTAGGGCTATTGTTTCAGTCCTGTGAGTGTCTGATATTCTTCCAGGTTGTTCTGCACTGAAATTCCTGTTCAAATAACTTCTGTTAAAACTACCCTGTGCTTATAAGCAGGTACCAGTCTTGAACATCAGCCCCAGACACCTTTGGCAGCAGCTGTACAGTATAAATTCGCCAGTGCATATGCCTGTGCTGTTTATTTTTGAAAGTGTTTTGATCCTTGACATGACTATCTGCTTTACCACAGACATTGTGAATGCGTATGACTCCCCTTTGCGTGTCTAAGGATAGCAGCATTTTGTGGTTCTTAATGAAAAAACCTCTTGGAGATAGTTTTGAGGTGATTTTCAGGTGGAGAGAGTCCTTGTTTTTCTTGGTATGAAGATCATCCATAATTACAGTGACAATGCCCCATGCCTGGCTCAAGCTTTGGGGGGATTAGGTTGTAGAGTGGACAAGATATTTTCTCTGTTCTCATATGAAGACAGGACAATTCACAGAGATTTCAAAGACAACATTACTATCCCTCTTTACTAATGAGTAACAGAACAGCACAGACATAGGTTACACCAAACTGTCTGTGATGAAGTGTTGTTTGGTAGTTTATAGACTGAGCAAGCTTTCTTTGCTTCTTACAAAACAGATGGGCTGATCCTCTTCCTTTCAATCAACCACATAAAGAAGCAACCTTCTTTACAATGAAGCTGCAGACTGAATAGACACACTGGTTTGCTTCAGTAACATCCTATTAATCTCTCTCTAGGGACCTTCGGAGATGACGAACCTGATAATTTTGACATTGACTGCTTCAGCCAGCTGGAATTTAAGGATTCATACAGCAGCCTGACCTGCAATTTTACAGAGCTGCCTCCTCACAACACTAACTATACCCTGGCTGTGTGGTAAGTGCTCTCAGTATGTCCTTTGGTAAACTTCTGGGAAGTTTAAGTACCAGTCATGAGTCATACTGCCAGATGTTGGGAAACGGGAGCAGAAAAGCTGAACTAAATTCTATTTGAGTGCTTTACTGAACTCAAATACTATATTTAGTGAAGAAGACACACTGAAACAAAATCTAACCCCAGCAAGAAAAGAATCAACTGGAAGGATCTGCAAAGAGCATCACAACCTCTCTCGTACTCCCCATCTCGTACCTGGTGCTCTGAAACATTTCTTATTTCTGGTAAAGCTGAGCATAAATTGAAAGTATTTTTCCTTTATGTTAAATGACATTAAAAAAGAAAGAAAGTAAGAAAGAAATCTGGTTTTCCACTGGAAATACCATTATCTATGTCAAGACAAAAATTAAAATTAAATGACTGTCTTTGCACACACCGACATGCAAAACAACCATATTGAGTATGCAAAAACAGGAGAGTTACCAAACACATCAGCAATTTCCATTTGTAGCTGAGGCCATGAAGCTCTTGCACTTATTTTTTAACTGATAAATCTAGATGAAGAAGTTCAGATTTTGCTTCTGTAGCATACTTCTGATTTCTCTTTGTCTGATTGTCTGATTCTCCTGAAACTAAAACTACTATGGCTGCAAGCAAAAGTGCATTTTCCTTTTCTTTTGGACCTTACCATTCTAATCACTACTTTTACTTTTTTTTCCCCTAGCTTATTAGATTTTTTATGTTGTCATGCATTTTACTCTGGATTTTGGCTGAAGTTTTATGGCAGTCCACAAGCACAAGATGCACACAGATGGAAGTACAAGCAGACACATTTCCACTTCTGAAACAACACTATGAGGCCCTCATGACCTGGCTGATCATTGACCCTGTATATAATGCCAATTCAGTCAGCAGAAAAGTCCTCATTACTGTCAGGGAATATCCAAACACATCACTAAAGTGGCAGCAGTAAGATCATTTTTAAAGATGCATTAACACATGCATCTCCAATATAATAATTATTGTTTTGAACTGATTTTTTCTTGGAGAACTCCAGGACTCTTACTGTGACTCGTATCACTGTTATGCTCAAATACCATGAGGAAAAGCATTATCACTCTTTCAATCTCTTCATCTGCATAATATTTTTTTCTTACTTTATATGGTGTCTCACATCATTTTATTTGAAATTAGCAACAAGGATTTGTTCCTTACAATTTGACTGAGAAGAAACTAATATTGTATTGCTTTGGCCAACAGTACCAAGGAAGACAGCAGTTACCTGTGTTTCAATATGGAGAAACAGGAAGATGTTTATTTTTTACAATTCACCGATATACTCTCAAATAAAGACATTTGTGTGGAATATGAGATAAAGAGAAGGGCCTGCAGGAGTCTGATTGTAACTGACATTGGTAAGACACTGAGCATTTTGGACATTATTAATGTATGGTCATTAGAGGAAGGAAATAAGATTGTCCAGGGCAAAACCTAAAGGTCAAGGAAGGGATGAGGTCTGGATGTGGGTGCTGATAGAGCGTGATGCTTCAAAGCCTAACATGATTAACACCCATCCAAAACACGTATCTGAATTCTGGCTTTTAATAGCCCAGAACTGGATGTAGATTAAATTATGCAGTTGGTCAAAGCAGCTAATCCTGTGCCTGGTTGAATTACTAAGCAGGGATGTTTTGTTCATCTCTTACTAGGACTTGCACAGTATCAGGGCTTACCTGATTCAATTGTAGACTGAGCTCAGCAGCAATTAGAAGTCCTACACAGTGACCACAGAGTTGAAAGACCTCATTTTTTCAAACTTTGCATTTTAGTGGAGCCTGCTGTGCCTGTGGCACTGAAGGGCCACTAAGAGCCCCAGAATGACCACATCAAAACCACAACTGGGACATGTCTAAGTTCAGGAGCTGCTTTCCAAGAATAAATGTGATGTGCCACATTCTTACGCTGTGCTTGACACAACCCTGCTTCATCTGGTCATCATTAAGTCCCTGTTGGGACCAAGGCGTAATGCTGAGCTGACCTAAACACAAAGTTCACCCAGCTCAGGGCAGCCCTTACTCTAAACCTCCATGGTTATCCTACATGTGTTTTAACTTGACAATGACTCCATTATATCTTGGTTTGTTATTATTTGCAGTCAAGCCTGAGGTACCATTTGATATAAACATAACATACCAAAAGGAGGCAAATGAATATCTCATTCATTATAGTACACCCCACTCACGGAAGAAATATTTAAAGGACAAATTAATACACCAGATAGCCTACCGGCAGGAAGAAAGCACCTGGAAGGTAATTATATATTGTTAAGATTATCTAATTTCTGAAATTAAACATTGTCATGCAAATTGTCAGTATCATGCAAAAACTCTCAGGTCTGCCTTTCTCAGTTTTCCAGTTGACAGCTTGGAAAGGAGAAGTATTGGGCATTTGGAAACTCTGTTAGTCAAATCAATTCATACCTGGCATGACTTTTGCTTGTTAGGTACTTCTCTGGGCTACAGAGGTTTCATTCATTTGTACTTGGGCTTTGCCATGGAAACGGAAGGCATAACATTGTGACAAAACAGAACCATCAGTTCATTAACAACAGTGTAATAGTAATGATGTTTGCCTTGGTGGTTCTGCTCTTATCTCCTATGCCTATTAGAAAGTAATTGCATTTTTTTTATGTGTTTAGACCATAGAATCACCATACCTTCAGGTAAAGTTACTGGGAAAAAACCTCGAAACAGATGCATTGTATGAGGTGAAAGTACGTTCTCAGCCCAACGGAGATTACTTTAAGGGCACATGGAGCGAGTGGAGCACTTCAAAGAGCTTCAGGACCACAGGAGAGCACTCCACGGAGAACTGTACGGACAAAAACCACTTTGGTCCAAGACAGATAAGGAATTCTCAGGCCACAGACTCATTTGCCCTGGCAGCAGCAGTGATGAAAACTTGGGGAGGGATGAATAAGTAGCCATAGCAGTTCCAGCTCTTGGCAGCACCTAGTTGTAGTGTGGGCTGGGAGTCACATCAATGCTGCCATAAGGACACAGCAAGTAGCAGAGTACATGGTGCTTCATTGCAGCTGGGAAGCAATCTGAAGCTCAGCTAAGGCTGGAGCTATGGCTACCCAGTATCACCCCACCTTTGTGGAGTCAGTGAAATGCACCGTTGTTCCAGAGCAGTGGTAAGAATGTACAGTGCTGGGCATTTGTCCCTAATAGACTGTCTGAGGTAGCATTACAATTAGAATATCTAGGAGTGAGGCATATGTGTGCACTAACAGATGCTCTGTGTTTGCCTTTAGATAGCAGCATGTTCGTGATTATACTCTCCATCCCAGGATTCATTCTGTCAGTTGTCATGATTGTCCTGATCCTAACATTTTGGGAAAGCAGGTAATGATAATCTAGATCTCTTCATATGAGAAGGAAAGTTGCAAGCTAGTCCTGTTCTGACAGTTCTATTGCTTCCTCTATTGTACCTGTGAACTATTCTCTTCCCATTTCTGAGCCTCTGTATCACGCCAAAGGCAAAGAGTAGAAGAGGGAAATGTGAGAGGCAGTACTGGCAGGCAGTAGACGGCCTATTGCATCTCTGCTGCTTCAATCAAATTTTAGTCCTGGGCTTGAAATACTGAGACCCTTGGGGATGTGAAGCCATCATGAGACATTTACACAGTCAGTGTCTCACTGGAGGCACATTTGACTCAAGAGCTTCGAGCAAGATGCAGAAAAGAAAGCAAACTGTGGGTTTTAGCGAAGTCCTGAGAGGTATGGAAACTGCATAGTAGGGAGGTTGCCTCTTTTTCTTTCACAGTCTGAGTCAGCAGGATGCTGCTTTTGGAAGTGGTGGGGCACTGTTCTCTGCAGCAAGGGCTTGATGTCAGCTACGAACCCAGCTGGGTCCACATCCACTTGTGTGGCAAAACCACACAAAACCTCTGGCTTTTTTGTATATAGTAGCTACCAACAATAGATAAGTACCCGTTAGTAGGCAAATTTAAGAAAATAAACACATACATGGATAATCTGGTAGGACTGGAATCTGAAATGAAAAACTCCCAAATTCAACACAGAAGATGAGCATCCTGCAAGGTGGGGGCCCAGGGCTGCATGGTGGTGTTCAGCCTCTGTCTGTGGCAGCTCTGCTGACCTCTTCAGGGATGTCTGCATGCGAGACACTCTATTGGGGACAATATTTGAGCTGCGCTAACTACTGAGTTAAACATGGGGATTGCCTTCCCATGTGCTCAGGTGGCATCAATGCATGTCAAGAATACTTTTAATAATTACGTATTTTAGACACCTGAATTGTCTGCCCGGGCATACTCTCTGGTGCTGGTTAATTTACAAGCATGGATGTAGCTTGAGATTTCTAGCACTTACTCTTCAGTGTTACTGTGAGCCTGTAGTTCCCCAGCTTTGCTGAAAGTTTTGCATGTGTAAAGCTGCTGAAGAAAGCAGATGTTTAACCTTTTAATACTTATTTCATTATTATTATTTATTTTTATTTCTTTATTTTTGTGTATTTGCACACATACACAAATACACATATGAAGAGAAATATAGACTTGTATGTAGTTATGATATTATAATATTGCTGAGATAATGCTGATATATTTTGCTATACTTATATCCCTGCAATCTTGATTTTCAGGCAGGCTGTGTGGCCTGGATGTATCATGGCTAAGGGTTTCCACAGCAGCACAGCATGAGAACTTTGCTAAAAGTAAGAAGAGATCTATGGGACAAAGTTATACTGCAGATACCTGAAGCACAGGAAAATGACTATGGGTTAGGAAAATACGCAATTCTTTAGCTAATGTAATTATGCAGAGGCAAATTTCTGCAAATTTGCACTTAGACCACAGCTTATTTTTTTCACTTACAGAAAATGGTTTCACCATGAAAAACCCAGTTAACGCAGCTAGATGCAAATGAGATCTTTGCCAGCACTATTTGCTGCTTTCCCAGTACTTGATGAAATGTCTTACTTTAACTGAGACAGTGTGTGCAGTCAGAAGAACTGTGACTTTTAGGTGACCTTTATATCTCTTCTCCTCTTGTCTTCGCTTTTTTTTTCTGAAACTTCTCTCAGTAATTATTCTGGGTAATGCAAGCCACTCCTAAGGCTTTGTGAGAATTAGTACAAACAACACAATGTGAACATCTGGTATCTCAATGCGTCTCATTTTTGCTGCTGTTGAAACCCATTATGTCTACTGTTGCTCTTTCAGGATCAAGCCTGTTGTGTGGCCAAACCTTCCTGATCATAAAATAACTCTGGAGCGACTGTGTAAGAAGCCAAAAAATGTATGTATTTCTACTGTCTTTTTCACTTGATTATAGACTATCGGGAACAAAATTAATATTCATGACAAAAGGAACATGCTTTTCGTGCATGTTGCTGCACCACAAACCAATTCATCTTTCAGAAATGACTTCTGAATTCCACTCAAGACGAACAGGCAGATGCTAGTGAAAGGAATAGATATAACAGAGAATTCAGCTAGGGTTTGAGTTTTGGACTGTGCAAAATAACTACAGAGAGCTAGAGAACTTGATATGTGAAGAAAAGTTAAAGCAATTGGGTTTATTTGTGGGAAAGAGAATGCTGGAGTGTTAATCACAGCCTACTGATACCTAAATGGTAGGAAGCAGTGAGATGCCCTTTTCACAAGGATATACAGTGACAGGACAAGAAGTAACAGGACAGCACTGCTTCAGGGAAAACTTCATCTGGATATAAGAAAAGAATCCTTTGCTATGAGAACAATTATATCTAGTAGACTGCACAGAGAAGAAGCAGAATATCCCTTACCAGAAACATTTGAGTCTCGACTTGACAGGGACATGAAAAACCCAGTTTAAGGTCCTGTTCTGGCAGAACCAGGTATATTCCTGTGGTCCTCTCCTACCGGCACATTTTAGTGCTTTTATGAAACTGTGGGTATGGAGCTGGATGGGAGCCCCTTCGCCGACTTCAGACATCCCTGGTGATATCCATGTACCTTAATAGAATAGAATAGAATAGAATAGAATAGAATAGAATAGAATAGGCCAATAGAATTGCTCATAGATCATAGAGCACAGATTAATTGGTTGCCTATTATGTCTAATTTTTTTTTTCACTAAGGAACGCATCTGCTCTGTCCTGTCAACACTCCAGCTGGTGATTTACTAGCAAGTTCTTAATTTTCAGACTCTCCCAACCCTTGTGCTCCTTAGTGCAGGGATTCCTAATGTATTTCAAGAAATGGTAACATTTAATTTAACACATTGCTAAATTAGAGTGATAAAACTGAAAGGAACGACCAGGTCCAGCACCCTCATTCCTATGAAATAGCTGGTGTGCAATGGATAGGCGGCTCCAAAAAGCCTCTGAAACACCACACTGTGCAGAGCAGTCCAGTGGTGCTACCTTCAGGAGATCACAGAATGGATTAAGATTAACGCACAAGAAGTTATTAAGCAGTGTTGTAGTTAATTCTCTGCTAACGTACCTTTTAGCCTATTCAGGGTTACATTCAAAACTAAAGAAATAACAAACACCCTTCTAAAATCAGATGAACTCTTGAAGCATCTTTTCTGTTACACAGATGGCTACAGTTAACTGACCATGCTGTTGCTTTTGCCATGCAGAATTTTGACATAAGCTTTAACCCAGAGAGTTTCGGTTATGTTTTTATCCATGAAGTGGATGGCATTCAAGCAAAAGCCGAACAGGAAAATTTTCTGCAGCCACCACCTACTCCAGAGACAGATATTCCTCCAAAGTTTAGGAGTGGATCAGACCTGAAGCAAAGCCCTGCAAGGATTGACAAAAGCAGCCTGAACCTGTCTGTGAGTTATGGAGGAATCTGGCCTGCAGAGGCTCTTCATGGACTCCTTGGTAGCAGCCAGTCTACAGACACAGCTGACGTCTGCAGCTCTGGCACATACGAGGTGTGCCACAGCAGCAGAGGGCCTCTGTGTGACAATGGCTTTCACCTTCCTTCTGCACCTCCCTTCGATCCTCCAGGACAACCTGGACCACAGCCCCAGAATGGCAACGTGGTGCCACCTAACAATGAATTGAAGTCACCAAGTGATGAAGAAGCCTATGTCACCATGTCTAGCTTTTACAAAAATCAGTAGGCCTTGCAGATACCACGAAACACTGCCTTTTCCCAGAACAAGCAGGATACTGAAGCTCTCTATTTTGTTCTCCTGTGTTTTCATCTAGTTCCTACCTCCACCACACCCTGCTCACAGTGCAGCGCTGTATGAAGAAGTGTGGGTTCTTCTGCCTTTCAGTGAGTGACCTAACTTCTGCCTTCTGTCCCAGCAGCAATCTCCACTGCAGCAGAAATGAAATTTGACTTAATCTGACTTCAGTCTTCAGATCTGATTAAGCCAGAGCAATGACACTGCACTCCTAGAGAAGGATAACAGCATGTCTAAGAGAGGTGAAGCCTTCTGTTAAGCTCTTATGAATGCCTAAACAAGAAATATGGCAACAAGTTCAAGTGAAACTGAATCTGATCTTTCTCACACTAGACCAAGAGCAACTCCTCTGCAGTCGATGGAAGTCCACAACTTTGTAAAGCTTATGGACAGTAAATGACAGTAAATGAGAGTTGCTATCAAGCATTAGCCACCTGGGGATTCAGAAGGTTGGTCTCTGCAAAGATAGTTGACTGAATCCCCAGGAAAAAGCACATGGAATCACTTTTGGAAGATGTTTTCTCAGACTGATTTTTTTGAAAGATGAAAACAGAAAAGAAAAAAAAAGAAAAGAAACAAAAAAAACCAATATAGCACTGTCTTTTGCTATTGGTACAAACGTGCCGCAGAGCACGTTTCTGCTGCAGTCATGTATTAAAGACCTTCAGTATCTCATGTCATGTATTCGCAATTTTCAGCTAAGGAAACAAAACAAAATCAATGAAAACCAAAGCCCTAGTTCTTCCTGTAACTGAACTGGGGCTACAAAATGCATGTTGCTTTCTTTTTCTGCAGCTCTTGTGCAAGCATTAGTGCAGCATGCAAGTACTTTCCAGGACAGAAGGGATGTGCGGGCAACGTTTGCTCACTAGAATTATCACCACTGGCTGTGTCTGCATAAGAATACTTTCAATTGGGCCAGGCACTTTTTTTTTATGCGGGTTCTTGCCTAGGAATGAAGCATCATGAATCTTGCCACTGATCCAAAGACTCATATTTCAAAAAATAGTAGCTTGTAAATTGCCTGGAGGTAATGTAGTTTTAATGTTATGACTCAGGAAGGCACCCTGCCCCTTCCCATTTGTCTTTCTGAACTCTGCCCATTTCTGAGGGACTCCCCATGTGCTGCCACTGAGAGGATTGAGCCACTCCACTGTCCCTGTGGGACGCTTCACACTGCGGAGCACACGCTTGGAGACAAAGCTGCTACAGCCACGTGGCTGCATGACAGCCCAGCAGCGTGGCCATGGGAAATCCAAGCCGCCTTGCTGTGCTCTGGGATTGAGGTTCACCTGACTGTGAAGTGCTAGCTCCTCTAGCTGCTTGAAATGTCCTTCATTGACATGTTTATGTTCCCGGAGTATAAGGGCAAAAAGAGTCCTCCCTCATCCTCACAGCCGCCCAGACATTTTCTGACTGCTAACAACCACTGAGAAGCTGTTACATTTGACATAGTCTGCTGGAGAAAACCAGCACTCCCAGGACATCTGCCTGCCACCCCCAGGTCCCTGCGTGCACAATGGTGTGGGGTTTGGCTCATGAAAGCTCAGTGATATTTGCAGAATTTTTTATCGCTGTTACAGATTGATTAATGCAGTAAAACAAGGTGGAAGCCCTGGACATTCATTTGCTTTATAATGCTTTTTTTTTTATTAAAATAAATAGCTGCTGGTAGTGCTCGTACTGTGCAGACTTGCACAGTGCAACTGTAGATGTGGAGAGAACGTGCTGGAAAGACATCCTCTTCCAGTAACACAGTGACAAACAGAGGGGATAAAGGAATAAGCAAAAGCGTATCATAACAATCCAGTACAGTATGTGCTGTGCTTGTTCTGAACTCATACATACATTTTTGATGAATAAAATGTCCATTAGCCGTATCTATTTGCACTATTTACACAGTAAGTTACCCACATGCAACAGTCTTCCTGTTTGTCCAGAAAGGTACACTGCTTTTTAATACAGGAAGAGCTCTAGCAACTTGGTGTATAATTGCTTTAACCACTCTGAAATTGTTACATTTTTCTATGTAGTAGTCATATTTTTTGCACAGCTGCTAATGTTTAAATGTTCGTTCTGTTCCTTATGTCTTATTTTATTTAATTAGATAACTTGTAATCTTGGATTTATAACATCCTTACTGTATTAAAATGACGTGGCTATTTGCATGACCAATTCATCTTGTTTTCAGTCTCCCTAAACATATCTTGCTCTATCAGCACTGAAAGCAGGACAACTCCACAGGCTCTGTCCAGCTTCAGCCAGGAAAAATCCCAAACAATTCTCAACAGCTCAGAAGTGTCAGAGTGTGGAAGTGGTGCTTTATGGATGAAGCCCCACTGCCAGGGGCTCACAGCTGCTCTGGGAGCTGAAAGCACTGACCCAGCCCCTGTGTGCAGCCACAAGTCCTCACCAAAAGCAAAAACCCTCAGGCTTGCGATGGTGTGGGTGTGTGTACATTAAGGCAGCCTCTCATATAGGTTGCATCCTCAGAGGTGCATCAGTAACGCTGCTAAATGCTGATAAATATGCAGCCAATAAAAACAAAGCAGTCTTTTGTCAGCACATTCATTCCACTGTAGCTTTTCCTCGTAAAGGTTATAAGCTAATTCATGTCAAATACGTGGGTTACTTTATTCCAGGTACTCATCTGGTAAGATGATGAAGCAGAGAGTATTTTCGGGAATGAGCACAGCCAAATTGAGGGGGGTTTAAGGTTAGCAGTAAGGTTTGCAAAGGACTCTGTCTCTCAGAAACAACGAGTAAACAACCTCTTCCTAATATCTAATCTAAGTCTCCCCTCTTTTAGTTTAAAGCCATTCCCCTTCTCCTATCACTGTTAGACCATGTCAGAAGTCAGTCTCCTTCCCTTTTAAGCTCCCTTAAAGTACTGAAAGGCCACTATCAGGCCTCCCCAAAGCCTTCTCCAGGCTGAACAAGCCCAACTCCCTCATCCTATCGTCATAGCAGAGGTTCTCCAGCACTCTGAGCATCTTTGTGGCCCCCCTCTGAATCCACTCAAACTTCTGCCCAGTCAGTGCCAACAGCCTGGTCATTGCAGCAGTGTTTGAGAAGCCCTGTCAGGCTGAGCTCTCACCAGCACTGAGCTCCTGCAGGAGAATGCTGTCTGGGGATTAGCTCCCACTGCAACATTCAGAGACCAGGAGGTCTCCCTCAGATTTGACAGTGGCCTGAACTGTGGGATATGAATCTCTTGAAAAAGATCGGTCACTGGCTATTCTGCTGGTGCTGGGTCATGATAATTCAGCAGTTCCATTTTCAGCATTCCTGAACATCATATGCTGTTCTATAGTCATTGAGGCAAATATGACGTGTGTATATAGACATAAAATTTCTTACTAACTTAAAGAGTTTTTCTGGAAGAAAAAAAAAAAAAAGAAGAAATACAAATAGGCACTGAAACAAGATGTACCACCTATACTCCTGGTCTACAGACATCTTGTAGACAAACAGTGCATACATGAAAGTCGGGTCTGAGTGATCTCCTTAACTCTACAAGACAGCATTTCCTCCACTGCTGTTCCCAGATCCATGTCAACACCTGCATGCCGTCCTGCTCTGCTTTCACATCCTGCGTGCCCCCTTCTCTCTAGCACAGCCTTTCTCACCCACGCCTTCTACATCCTGCACTTGAACTCAGCTGCAGATACTGTCTGCAGAGAGCCAGGCTGCCCCGCAGTGTGTGTCAGGGGCTGACAGCTCTTGTGTATTGGGGCACTGGGCACCCCAGCTCCCGGTTCTTCCTGTGCTGATGGTATGGCACAGCTGCCCTCACTTCTATCCTCATCTTTCCACAGCTTCCTTGTAATGCAGACATCTTCAAAGAGCACACAAATTATCACCCCTGAAATAAAAGGGTCTTTTGTCAGTTTTAATAGAATTGCAGCATAATGTTAATGAAGCCAAAAAATGTTAATTATCTCCCAAGATGATATTTGTTCCCTGCTGGGTTTGTTTACCAGTACCTCCACTTGTACGTGTTCTTTGAAAATGACAATAAAATGCAGAAAAATGTGACTTGTAGAGTTGTAAGAGACCAACTAGGGGCTGAGAAAGGGGAAGCAGGGGGACTGGCTCTGGTCTGCTCCTCCTGGGCTAAGGATGAGTGTGTGTTGCCTGCATTTACACTGTGGCTATGTGGTGCAGTGCTGAGAAGAGCCATACTTACTGTGCTTTTGGCTTGAGCCAGTTATCAGCTTGTTAGGAGATTTTGAAGCTATCTTTTCAAAGCAGCTAATGTGTAAAATAAAGGACGTGCTATGTCTGTGAAAGCATTATTTTAGAGTCAGAGAGTTCCATGTTACTCTGATCACAAAGAATCCTGAATTAGCAGTGCTGTGACTCAGAGGATATTGGCAAAACAAATTGAATATGTCGACACACAGGAAAACAAGTGCTGATGCTGGGGAATGCAGGTTACCCTTTACACAAAGCTAGTCCTTCTCTGATAAGTGCCACTTGTTGACACATGGAGCCACAGGGATGTGTGCAGGACACTGCTGGTGTCACAACTTCATGATGCTCACAGATTTGGTTCAGACCAGGATGAGGAAAAAACACAACAAACAAAGCAGTGTTTCACTTCTTTATAGCCTCTGCTTCCCAGCAAGTTGGGGCAAATAGAAGAAAAACTCAGAGTTTCCAGGATTTCTGCATTATTAAACCAAAGTAGGCACTACTGTCCACAGAGACACTCACTCCAGAGTAGTAGCTCAAAAATTCATCTTTCATAACCTAGGAATGAGAAAAGCAGAGTTTAGAATGTCTGATGGCTCCGGCCTGCAGCACACAGGTGTTTGTGCAGCACATGCCCTTTTTTATTTTTTTTTTAATTTTTTGCAGAAAATTATTTAGCTGCTTTCACAGAATTCTGATGTTTTGGTCAGCCTGTCCTGACCTAACATCAAGATGTACTGCTCTAGCAAGCTCTCGTAGTGCACCTGCTCAAGTGACTTTGAGGTCCATGGATTGAGCTTCCTGTGTTCAGAAACGAAGCTGCTGTTGTGTCTTGGAAAAAGGAATCTAAGAAAGGTATTCTTACTATAGCTAAATATTGACAGCACGGTTTAGGTGCTGTGATGAAATTATGTTGTTCCAACACTAGCACCATCACCAGATGAATGTAAAAAGCCCCAAAGGGCAGTCAAGCAAGAGCCAAAGAAGAAATACATCTGTAGGGCTAAAGGAAGAAATCTGTGCTAGAGGATCAGACCTTGTCTGGAGGAGCTCTGATCATAGGAAAAGTCAAAGAAAGTGGGCATCTGACAATGGCATCAGGCTTTCAGCTCTACCGTGGGCAGCTGAATGTGCTTCTACTGCTGCTCCTGGCATAGAGGTCAGGGGCATGCCCAGCTGAAACCACTGGTCTCATGTCAGTAGGGTGGCACAGCTCTGTTCTGCCCTCTGTTTGAGGGCTGCGTAGTTGCTGCCATGCTGCCTTTCATCGAGCAATGTGAGCAGCTGGTTTCATCTGCATCAGCCACAGCCACTTCCATCTGTCCCTGCAGCTCTGTGCAGTGCACCAGCAATGCCAGCCAGCTCTGCCAATGCGATCAGTGGCCATATATGCATATATGTGCTAAGTAGGCAGAGTGTGTTCTGGTTGCCTAAACCAGAATCTCATGCTGAGGCAGGGATGTGCTACCCAAACAGCTGTGGATCAGATCGAGCCAAAAAGCTCCCCTCCAGGAACAAAAACATAAAGCCACAAAACCACACGGGGGCAAAACCAACGCTAAGTCATGAGTGAACAGACAGGAGCAGCCTCAGCCTAGGAAGGACGAAAGGGAGACCCTATGCCTTGTGCTGGCCTGCAGCATCACAGAGATGCTCTGATAGCTCAGGTGGGGGAGACCAGGAGGAACAGACAACACTCTTGCAGCAAGGCTGGAGCCAAAATCATCATCTGGTGTTGCCCTTCAGCCGTGCAGACTCAGATGTTCCTACGGTTTATGCCATCTTGTTTAGCATCTGTTGCACAATCAGAAAGAAGAAATAAAATGTTCGAGCATGAAGCACCGACCGAGATCTGACAATCTTGATGGCAGCGCCTGATATGGTCGCGAGCATTGCCACTTATCTCCCAACATCTGCTGTGTGCACCGTGCAGCCCTGGGCTGGCAGGACAGCCTGCACGCTACCTATCTGCAGCATCTGTACCCGGCACACAGCAATCTGCAGCTAAGCAAACTGGGAAGGCTGCACAGGGTGTCCCCCTGAAGGTGCTGAGGAATGTGCCCTGTGGGTGATGAGCAGGGAGCTGGGAGAGCAAGCTCAGATGCTACAAAAAAGCGTCACTGTTTTGAGTCCAGCTGTTTTGTTCCATTTTTCCTACTTCCTCAAAATCCTCCTTTCTAGATAAGTAATTTCAATTTGGAATGAAGGAGTTAGTATTGGGAAGACAAGCAGGCTTGGAGTCCTTGTTATTCAGATTTAAACTTCTACTGCCCCCAATTAAATGTTAGCTCAACAAATCACAGTTGAGTCTGCAATCATGAGCTAGAAGGTCAAGAGGAAATACTGTCTTCATTTTGTGATGCCCGTAGTCTGTTAACATTACTTTCTTTTCCTTTTAAACAGCAGATAGCTAACATGACATGATGCCCTGTGCTGGAGCCAATTAATAAATGAAAATGAAACAGACTGCACACAAGCTGCCAGGATGTATAAAACTTCTATTTCACTGCAAGTTTGCTTTTCATACTAGCTATGTCGGCACCTTATTAGCATTCCAGTAAGTAAAGACTCCTCATATGGTCAATGTCAATTACAAACAGACATTTTACATTACAAACCGGCATTAACCAGGTGTCTGGAGGCTTGCAGATCAGAGAAAACAATTGAGTTTGCACAGCCTTTACTCAGGAGCTGCAAACTGCTATGGCTTCTACTGAGGTACTGGCTAGAAAAATCACAAGCAGAGCTTGCACAGTACCAGAGCACTCAGGGCTGCAATACCTGAACTTCTAGCAATCTGGACTAAGTGCGAGCAGAGACTTCATCATTCAGGCTTATTCAAATGTACAGTGTATAGGTCTACGCTGCTGGCAACCAACCTTAAACAGCAAATGCTGCTGTGCATAAACCATTTACTCTGCCACAGCGGCAACAGCTCAGTCTGGGAGAACAGCAGCATGATGTGAGAGAAATGAAAAGAAGACAAAAGGAAAAGAAATCAAGGCAGGAATAATTAGATAACAGATGCCATGTTTGAAAATGTTTTCTCATTGCGCCATTTCTCCACTCGCTGCACTGGGAGAGGCCAGCAGATCTCATAACTCAGGCAGTCCCACTGGTGAGGATAGCAGAAGTGTCAGTTCCCATCCTTTATACAGCATTAGAAAGAAAAGATGATAAGAAAATTCTAAGTTCTTGAGTTCCCAGAAAGTTTTCTGAAGTCATGAGCTTGGTCATAACCCAGTACAAGTATAAAAATCAGAAAGCAACTTCCGGTGTAGGTGTGTACAGACAACAGGTATCCAGCTGGTAAACGTTCCAAGAACAGAGAGAAGAAAATACAGTAAAACAATTTTATCCTTTAAAGCAAACCATTAGTGAAATGGTTTCAGAGTACAAAAAGAAAGAAACTAAAGGCAGGGAAACAACCAACAGATACACAGGTTTGAAGCAAGGGATATGCAAGAAAGATGGCTGCATATTGAGCATTAATGGTTGTAACTCATGGAAAAATCAGGATTTTAAAGACTCTTTGACACCTAAAACTGGTCCATGTCTCTCCTGCTTGATTTGCTCCCCCTCCAGCCTCCGGCACTCCAAGGTGAGCACTCAGGCAGCTGCTCTGTCTCACTGGTGAGAGCTGAGAAGTTAGGAGATGCTGCAGGAGAGGAGTGCTGGCCCTCCAGCGTGCACTGAGGAGGCCTGTCCCTGCTGGGACATTGTCACTGGTGTTGAATCAGGCAATCACCCTCTCAGAACATCTCATTTTCCTCCTCTTGCATCCTTTGCCCAACAGAGATGGAGGGGGAAAACATTCAAGAATCAGGGGAAAAACTGTGATGTGAGAAAAGCACCTCATCTCAGGAAAGAGAAGATGTGTCAGGGATGCAGGCAGAAAAGAAATAGATCTGCACAGTGGCTGGATACCAGATCTGCTCTGTGACTGTGCTGTCCATCCCCTGAGGCTCAGTCTACCAAAGCATCTGGGAATTACTTCTGTAGATGGACTGTAATTGGAACAGTTACGGGAAGCTGCTATTTTGGAAAATGAGAATGTTGTTGTGCATACACTGAATCATGGGAACCTACAAAATATGGAAGTAAAGTCTCGTTCATTTAATCATACAATCAGAGCTTCCAAGCATTCTTCATCATGATGATGAAATAGACGTCTGTGTCTATTGAGGCGCTGACTCCTGCATAGTAGTTCATGAATTCTTCTGTTGTGACCTGGGACAGGAGAATTTAAAATAGAAAAATAAACATCTATTTTTTTCAAAGTACAGTAATTTGAAACCAAATATTGAGAAAAAAACCCTAAGCAAAACACAACACCTGACATTTTGCATTGTTGGTAGCAAAAAGGAACCCAACAGGAAGAACGAATACAGTGAAAATTCTTAGAGTTCATTTATGTATCAGAAATAAGAGCTCCTTCAAGAACACTTGGATGCAGATTAAATGCACACAGTTAAATTAATCTCATCAGGAACTAAAGTTAAAATCAGTGCGGTCCATGAAGACAAATGTTTTAATCTGATTTTTTTCCAGGAATGCTATCACCTCGTTCTTTGCATTATCATTAATGAAAGTAGATTGGGTTTCTGGTGCAACCCAGAGACAGATAGGAGCTTTAGACCCATCCACCAGGAAGAAAATGTCAATGCTCCACACAAGTCTCACTTAAAGAACCAAAACTATTTTCAAATACTGAAGAGATTTTAATATCTTTAATGGGTATTTGGAGGATGAAAATGGTACATATCTCTTGTGATATCTTAACTCTTGAACCATAGGAGTCATTCTTTGAATAAAACATCACACAGAAAAATATTTACTCCTATAGTATTGTGTATTTCAGAGCTAAGCAAAATGTTAAACTTATAAACTGGAAGGGGAGCTATTTTTGCATGGTCTAATAGTGATAGGACAAGGAAGAACGGCTTTAAACTAAAAGAGAGGAGATGTACATGTTATGTAAAGGAAGAAATTCTTTACTCAGCTGGTGGTGAGGCGCTGGCACAGGCTGCCCAGAGAAGCCTCCATTTCACCAACACCCTGTGGATAAATCTCACTATTGCAGGCTGACTTTCAAGTAAAGCATCATAGCATTTACAAGTGCTAGAGAAGCACTAACTCTAAAGTATTTCACCTATTAGGATACCTGCTTTTGAGATGGATCTCGGACTTTGTTCCCCTAAAAAGTAAAAGTTCCTTCAATTTCTGTGGATTTTGAAAATTCGCAATTGAGTGGGGTAGTTTGAAGAAATAATATATGCAAATAGGTCCATAAAAGCTACAAGATCATGAATGCAATCTCATTCCCACCTTTGCACCTTCTGCCAAATCCCTTTCCTCTCAATGGCTTGGCAAGATGCATGAACATTCTATCCAGAGGCTACATTTTACTGTACCGTGTATGTGTGACACAAATGCATGTTTGGTAGTGGCCATAGTACCAAATAGTACCTAGTATCTTTAATAATTTAACTCAAACTGTGAGTCAGCTGGTGATTTCATAGTCTGGCATTAGGTGTTTCACTTACCTTCCCATCTTTGTCATAAGGTGAATCAAAATTATCCAGAAAGGCCCTAAAAACCTGATCTTCTGTCCAATCTCCATTTTGATATTTGGGATGGTGCTTTGCATTATACACCCCCCGTAAGTCTTCAATTGTGATGACTCCATCTCCAGTTTTATCTAACTTCCTAAATGCCTGCATGATGATCTCTTTTCTGGCATTTGACATTGGAGGCTGTGAAGAAATGCCAACAGATCAATTTTCTGTAGTAAAAACACTGGAAGAAAAAAATCATTCAAGGCATATGGGATAACAATGTGTTGATAGATTATGTTGCCCATGACATAGAAAGAACAGTATATCATCAAAAAGTGGTTTGGTAGAGTTTAATTACTGTCCATCAGTAGGATAGTGAATGGAAAAAAAGAGATAAAATGTTTTCTAGAATATTTCTACCAATTTTAAATATTTATATCATCAGTAAGCACTAACTGTTTTCTTTTTTAATTGTTGAGACTTCAGTAGAGCAGAGGCTCCAACCAGAAACTGTGGACTCACCAATCTAGCTGACCTTATGAGGAGGAGATACAGTATAAAATGAAGGATAGATAAGTGAGATTAACAGGCTAAAATACATACGTACCCAGACTACCATATAGGAAATGATATACCCAAATCAAGACAGCAATTCATAAGGATCCATCATAACCACCTATTTATTAGGAGCCTTAGGCTTTGCTAATAAATTACAATTACGTGTAAGGTTCTGCCGACCACAGAAGGGTTATTTGTGGTGATTTTCTTTTTAGCATATTTAGCTGGAAATGGAATATTTAAACATCTCAAGAGTTACAGACGCATAGAGCACATCTCTAGATTTTGCTAATTACTAATTAGCCATTAACTGTAGTGCTGTGATTCGCTAGTTCTAATTAAGTTTAGCTAATGAGAAATCAGGACAAATACAATGCAGTAACAACATGAATTCCCGGACTTACTCTAAGTGTAACAAGAAATTCATCAAAATCAATTGTTCCACTGCCATCTTTATCAAATATCCGGAAAATCTCTTGTGCTTCTTCCTTGTCTATCATCATAGCATAATCATTTAATCCTTTCACAAATTCTTTGAAATCAAGAGTCCTGCTGTTGTCGTCATCCATAATCTGAAATGCTCTGTGGAAAGCATGCAAATAGAGGAGAACAGAAAGGAAAATTTAGAGGACACTGCAAAGGTATAGCACTGAGCTGGAGAACGGTACTATCAAAGAGTCATGCGTGTCATTGAAGTTTCAGCTGGTCATGTGTGGTCCCACTTGCAGCTAAGTGGAACAAGGAGGGAGATTCAGGGCATGGCCCAGTTCCCTCTCCCTTGGCTGGGTTGTCTACAGAAGGGCCTGGGTGCCCCCCATAAGCTAGGCAGCTGACAGACCATTAAACAAGGGCAGTCACAGCCCAAGGAATGCGAGGACAAAATCTTCAATGTTGAGATACTTAGATTAATTACAGCAAATGCCAAGTGGTGAGAGACATTTTATATTCTCCTTCTCTCTATGGCAGGCATTATGGATCTTGGGAAAGCACTTTCCTTTGAGGGAATCATGATCCTCAGTGCTTCCCCAGGTGAGCAAGCCAGTCCTGTCTCCCAGAACAGGGCTTTGTGGGATGTGCCATTTGTGTCAGAAGTGGCAAACGTGGGTTCTAGATCCCGCTCAGCTCGCTGCTGGCTAAAGCGCAAAATTTGTCCCAAATGGTTAAGGAGTACTTGTCACAAAAGCAAGGAATTCAAATCTTGAGTGGGTGGGGAGTTTGGAGGACCAAAGTTGGTCCTCAGAATTTGGGCACCAGCAAAAAAGAAAGCAAGTTGAATAGGATTAAAATCCCTAATTTGTTCTCCGGATCTAGTCCCAAGTGTCACGGGGATTCACTTCTCACTTGAAACAAGAGACCAGAGTGGAGTGCTATGCTTTCCAAGTGCAAACAACTGCACAAGGCAGGTAAACCACAGCTATACTTGATGGGAGCAGTGGAGATTTCTATTGTACAACTCAGCAGGACCAGAATTTCAACCAAGAGATGAGATTTTGTACCTTTAAATATAGAAATAGGGGATAATTCTGGCTGAACAAGGCATCTGGAAGTGCCTCATGCAGCCTTTCACTGAAAGCACTGTTAAATTCAATGCTAAGCCAGGTTTCTCAGTGCTTTGTCCAGATGAGTTTTGGAATCCTCCAAAGATGGAAGTTCTGCAGTATCTTCTCTTGCTTAACTGTGCCTATGGTGAAACTGCTTTTCCACATATTTGTCTGCAATTTCCTTCACATCAGCTTTTGTCTATTGAGTCTCACCCCATCTCTGGACATCCAATGAAGAGCCTCCATTTTTTTCCTATGACCACTCTTTTGCTACTTATGGCTGGGGCCTCCTGCAGCTAAAACTATTGGGTATAACAAAGAAATTGGCTTATTAGACTCACTTGCCAAGTCCTTTGATGCCTGCAGACCCTCTTGCTAAACACTTCAGTCGAAGTCTTTCTACTGGGTCAGTGGTTTTGGACAGATTCTTTTTGGCCTGGATTGCCATCTCTCGGTCATGCCTCGCTGTGCCTGGCATCTGGAAGACAAAGGCTCTCAAACAGACTGGATTCCTACACACAACACCTTATATTTAAGCCAGTCTTAGTACATAGAGCATACCAAATCCCTCATTGCAAGGTGCTGGCAGCGCTTTCCATCCTCTATGTCCCTTCCATAAAATCCTTTACTCAGAAGAGGAAAATATTGGAGGAACTACACGTTATCTTTTCACTAGTGAAAGTGATTGCTTTGACCTGTGCTTCATGGGCCACCAAATCTGATGGGAGAGCTCAGACAACCACACTGCAATTGTAACCCAGATACAAATGGGAAAGCGTGGGTAAGAGTTGGCTTGGTCTACATTGTATGAGCTTGCCGAAAGCTGGTGGGCACAGCAAGGAGAGCACTGCTGCTACTGTACCTCCTGCATTCCATCAGGCCTCTTCAGTCTTGTAGTCTGGCAGTCTGTGCTCTCAACCCAAATCATTCTGGTGAGGACTGTCCTCTTGTCTGTATGTTGTTCTCTGTGCTGACTCTGGGGAGAGGATCTGAAGCCCATGTGGGCAATGAAGACAGGTGAGCTCAGGTCCCTATCCTCATACAGACTCCACTCCTTATTACACAGCAATGTCTACAGCGGCTTATTGTGGTTGTATGTGTTGATTTCAGACCTTGGCAGTTGGGCTTAAATAAATAAATAAATTAGTGAAAATATTTTTGTTCCCCAAAATGATTTTCACTTGTAGCATAATTGAGAAATTCTGTGTGAAAGAAAGAAAAGAGATTCTTGTCAGCTTTTGCTTCAGCCAGAAAGAGCAAAGTTCTCCCAGGAGCTCATTAATGAGTGACCAGGAAGGCCTTCCAGCTATGTGAAGTCAGAAGTCAAAAATGTTTTCTGCAGACAATGACCTGTCCTTAATGGATGAACAAAAAATACAGTGAGTTTACATAAATTCTGTGCAAACCATATTTCATATTTTCCGTCAGTGTTAATATACCACATCACATATACATTGTGTCTATACATCTGTCTATTTATAGTGTGCACAAACATACGTGCTTAGCACTAGACATTATGCCTCTATATTAAATTTTATTTAGAGACATAAGTAGTATGCTAGTGTGGCATGAGGTAAATGATCATTCATCTCCATTACATGCTGCAAAAATCTACCAAAGCACACAGCATGTAAAGACTTCAGTATCTCTTTGCCACAGGCACATTGAGGGCTTTTCCCATATACTGCAATGTTCATCAAAGAGTTACTGCAGTGAGGTACATGAACTGAGACTAGGGAAGAATCAACCGATATCATATCTATTCTAATTTCCTACACCTCAATAAAAGTCACTGAAACTGGTCATTCCTCAGTTATCTCTGCAGCAAGTAAATAATCTGCTCCTACACATAGAAATATTTCTAGCTGAGAATTTGCTATTTCTAGGTTAAGTTATTCCATTATTGAGTTATGTTCATTTTAAAATATCTCCTTAGTCTGAATTTCCTCTCATCAGATGTTGTCAGTCTTTTACTAGATTAAAGAGATATCTATTCAAAATTTGTCTGAATGCAAACACCTAAAGAACCCCTTTAAACCTTCTTTGGCTAAGGAATTAAACAGAGCTTAGGACTCTTGCTAGAAAATCAATTTTCAAATTTAACATACTTGTGATGTTTTTCCTGACCTGCTCCAATATTTTGCCAGCATTCTCTTTTAGACTGCAACAAAACACTCTAACAACCTAATGTCATAGGCAAGAACAATTCCATTTTTTATCCATGCATAATGGTTAAAAACACTGACAGCAAATATTTCTGCTGCTCTTTGAGAATCTGTACTCCCCAGAATGTTCAATAAGAAAATCACTGGCACCATGCTGTGATATCAAACTCAGCATTAAATTATGTTGGACTAGATGATCTTAGTGGTCTTTTCCAATCTTAATGATTCTATGATTCCGTTTAGTACTTAGATGACACATTAGAGGATGGCTGGAGCCTGGAACAGGCTTCCCAGGGCAGCGGTCATGGCACTGAGTTCAAGAACTGTCTGATTTTTGGGTAGTCTCATGTGGAGTAAGGAGTTGGATTCAACGAGCATTTTGTGTCCTTTCCAACTGAGGATATTCTTAAACATGGCCTGATTCTTAAAAACTGGCTGACTTCCTGTGCCACATAGCAGCATGTTTTTGAGAATCCTCCCTCTGCACTCAGTAAATACAGAAAAGC
>PPHD01001965.1:0-19746 GCA_002909625.1 Bambusicola thoracicus
CCCCATGAGTCCCCTGCAGTGTTTCCCTTATCAAGTCCCAGGGAGGCTTTGCAGGGTGCAAGGTGCTAAGAGGGTGGCTGTTGAGCTGCAACATTTCCAGAGTCCCTGAGCTCTCCAAGTCCTTTCCCTAGAGCTTCCAGAGTCAATGTCTAGATGGCACTGCAGGTGCTTGGTGCCTGTACTGCCAACCTGGGAGGACAACAACAGATCTTTCTCATCCCTCCTGCCTGGGAGGCATAAAGGAGATGCATGCTTTTGGAGAAACTCAAATGGAAGTGATTTTTAAATTAAATATAGACAAAAAGCAGAAACATTCAGAAGCTGTTTTGGATATACAGGCAACAACAGCAGTTTCCTTGCTATTGCCATGAAGTGAAGGATGCAGGTATCTCTCTGAGTGTTCATCTCCACCTGATGCCTCCAGGTAGCATTTCACTCATGTGCCAGCAGTGATCTGTGGGCTGCAGCTCAGCTTTCCAAAGACAGACACCATGGCTGGCTCGCAGGCCCAGTGTTCATCTCGGGCTCACATGGCCATCCCACTGGAAAACCAACAGAGTGTTTAGCTTCAGTTTCAGTTCTCCTTTTGGAGGGAGGGGGCAGGCTTGTCATGAACTGCACCCTGTGCGTGCATTTTGGTGGTGTGAAATTAAAAGATGGCAAAGTTTTACATTATAGACTACTTAGGTTGTTCCGCTCTAAGTTCCATCATTACCAACATAGCTTCCAAAACCAAACCATAAATAAATAAAATCTGCAGTATTTTTAAAAACACTCTGCTTTTCTCATGCATTCAAAAGCAAAAGCCTGTTCTGTAGGACTGTCTGACTACCTGATCATTGCTTTTTATTTTATGACATTGTTTAATTTTTAACTGTAAACCTCCCAAACCATAAACATCTGAGTTCTGGTCTCAGTATCTGCACTCAAACTTTACTACTGAAAGGTATCTAACTAATTCTTCAGTACACGTGGCTGTCAACATAGCTTCCTTAAGTTGGACATTTCCAACTCAAAACAAATGGGAGACTTGAGAAGTCCTGCTGCTCACAGACAAGAGCACCTGGAAAGTGCCAGAATGACTTTTCTCACTGAAAACTGTTATCAGAATGCATGCATAAGTGCTGGCGTTTAACCAGCCAGCGCTGTCTGCGTGTTTGAAGGAGAAGGGCATGTAACCTCTCGGGAGAGGCTCAGACTTCCAGTGAGATCAGAGATCAGTCTGAGCACCCGAACGGCAACACGTTCATAGGAAGCATGTGTGGGTCACCTGTGCCAGAGGAAGGGCAGGACACCAGGAGGGGCTTTTCCATTTCTGGGAAATGGTGAAATGAGGGAGCCTAGCAACCGCCAAATGGGCTTTCCTTCCTCGAAACGATGTCTTCAAGATACTGCTTGATATCCATCCAGTCAAATAGTTTGACAATTTGAATAAACAAGCAGAAAACGTTATGGATTTTTTACCTCAGTGGGCCGCCTCTGATTCAGAGCTGAAACCCGGCATGCCTCTGTCTCTTTGCATACCCACACTTGAACGTGGCCACATCACCGCGGCCTGTGTGGGGTGCGTCCCGCTGTGCGTCACGCTCCGGTTGGCAGCAGCAGCCCTGCTCTCCTGGGGGCTAGCACAAAAACCTCTTTATTCCTGAGAGAATAGCGGGGGGATTGCGGGAGGCCTCTGGGAGCGTCACAGCAGTGAAGTGGCTTTTGTCTGTCCATCGCGGTACGGTGTCCACGCAGTGGCTGTGCTGCCACTGACATGCCAGGAGGGGCTGGTGTGTGGGGCAGCATCAGGTGGATGACGGGCTGGGGTATCCGGATAGGAGAGGAGTCGGTGAGAAACACCCGAGGAAGACCCTGCATTACCTCTGCAGCCTAAACAACAAGGGGAAAGTGATGGCGGAGGGCGGCCTTAGAACAGCTCTGAAGTCTGGGCCACCACACTCTCAACCCCCCAGTGCCAGCACTGCCGTGCAGGGAGATGCTCCGGTGCTGGGCTGGCTGGAAATTAACCTCGTGCTTAGTGTTCCTCTGCAACATACATAAAGGAGATACTTCACAAGAATGTCTCAAAGTTTCATCGGAAAAGAAATGCGCATATAAATGTATTAGAAACTGAAAAGGGAAAAAGTAAGTAGAACTTCGAAACAAAATGCAGCGCTCTTTAAATACAGCTTGTTAAAATTCTTCTTACTGCATCACTGTCTCCTTTGCCAGCACCCCAGCCTGCACAAAGCAATAAGCCTAAACAATGCAGATACGCTAAGCAAAGCTGCTCCAAACAGGGCTCCCACTGTAACGACGTACAGCCTTATCCAGTTCCCATGAACAGCATCAGGAAAGCTTCCACTGACACTAAGAGACAAAGGGTTGGATCGCAGAACGACTACATAACTTTCAACCAAAATGTGATGTTTTCATAAAGCGCTGATAAAAGATCCATGCAGAACAGTGTGGAGACTCTGACCAAGCAGTCACGATGCTAAGCATGTTTCAAGTATGTTTCGTCATCTCTTTTGGAGCCACACTCATTCCCACTCCTGATGTGTGCTCTAAGGGGCAAATACAAACCAAACTGTTTTTTTTTTAAGAAGAAAACTTTTATAATGTCTCTATTATGGATGTGCAAAAGACTCCCCTTCTGCTGCTGGGAAATCCATTTCCAGCTCCATAAGCACTAAAGTGCATCCCAAGTTTTAGAAAGCATTTGTTAGGCAAAGCAGGTCATTTTTTAAGATTTTGTTGTTGTTGTTGTTGTTATAATTGCAGCCTTTCTGTCGATGCCAGCTGCCTTAGTTGTAGGTATCTCCTGGGAGGTGGTGTCTGTCAGCCAGCCCCACGTGGGTGTCCCTGTGGCTATCTCCCATAGCCGCCCTCCCTCTAAATCACAGCATATTAAAAAAGAAGGGGGATAACGTTGACATGTGAACTAATCCCCACATCAAAGGGAACAACTCTCCCTCCTCTAAACAGCCTCCCCACTCTTTTGCTGGGAAAAGTCTAATGCCTAGAAGGTGATTTACACAAAACTTCATCCCAGTTGTTAGGAATCTTGCAGTGCTGCTTATTAGCCGGCTGCAGAAGAAACCTGGGAACTGGGGAACCACAACAGCTAGCCTGAGGGTTCCAACATTTGGCAGTTCAGGGGGGAAAGAAAACTGGCTTCTTATAGCAAACTCCTGCATATGTTGGTTGTATGGCAGGATAGGTGTGTAAACGTGACGAGTTATGCTGACCTGCATGGGCACAGTCGTATCTGCATATGTCTGCACATACTTGTATATGCACAGGAGTGCCTGTTCTGACATACACACACACATTTACACCTATCTTTTTACCTGTTTGGAACAAGGAGGGCTGATGGGAAATACCTATGAAAAATATATGGACATATATAACCGTGCATCAGCAGTAGGCCTGGAGAGGGCTATCCGTAGCATACGCTCTCTTAGAGCACTCCTTCATGCCATAGGCCTGGTTTTGAGCCATTGGTTCAAATGCTGGGAATATGTGGGCAAGGTGGATACATCTGTGTTAGTCAAGATTCAGTCATAAACTTTCTCCTGTCATTACTCTGGCAAACTCTCCGTGTGCACTAAGCATATGAAAAGCTTCCCAATAACATACCGTCTTTAGGACACAACAGAAGAGAGGGTTGCATTTCTCCCTGCCTGCTCAGATAACCATCTTTTTCCAAATTAGCTCTGAGTTTGCGCCTGTGCTAGGCACACTCTAAAGCAATGCCAGCAAAGCAGTGCCAACTTACCATACACAAGAAGCATACCGGTAGCTCTGTACTTAGAGCCAACAAACAAACCTACCCACCCTATTTGAAATGAGCTGTGTTAATGAAAGTGCATGAGTACCTAAGCAAGCACATGTAAATAAGGTGCTGCAGGCCATCCCTTGCCCTGGGCCAGAGGGCCGTGAGCACCCACATAGGCAGTGCCACTTGCAGGAGCTGGCATCACTCCCAGTGCGGGCACTGGTGTGGTCTCAGAGTGAACTAGAGCAGGGAACTGAGATGGGTTAAAAATATAAAGCTTCCTTTTTGTCTCTCTCGGTCAGCTGTAGCCCAGCTGCACTGCCCCATGCACCGCTGTGCAGCTGCACAAGTGGGGGCTTGGGAGAAAAGCAATGGCACAGCACCAGGGCAGTGCCCAGGTGGCTCAGTGTGTTTGTGATCCCACTTACACGATCCCATACAGCCTTGTGTGCGCCTGTGCCTGTCCCTGCCCTGTGTCAAGCGGAGAGGATGTGAGAGAAACCCCGGTGTGGTTGCAACCTTCACCTCCAGCACATGGAAAAACAAACACAGACATTCTCCTGTTTGTTGATTTAGTGCAGGGTGCTCCTTCCATTACAAAACCATTTCCCTGCAGGCAACGGGCTCAAACCTATTTGCTTATTATTCCGCAAAAGAAGATGAGGGTTTGGGGAGAGGTGCAATCTTCAAGCATCTGATCTGTTGATAGAGGACTTGAAAGGAGGGAGCCCTCCCAGGTTCCTCTCAGCCAGTGAGGCATGCCTCCTGGCTGTGCATGGCTCTTCATGGTTCCTAGCTCAGGGACGCGTGGCACATGCTTATGTTTCTCCTCCACTTCTTTTTAAAATATAAATCTTAGTATGGGAGACCTTTGTGCTTAGAAATGTAGCAAGTATTCCTGAAGACACAGCTCTGATCACAGAAAGTTGCCCCCAGAGCCACAGTTTCCAGCACACCCACCCTTCCCTTGCATCTGCTCTTGCGCCAGCTCAGTCCCCAGGTATGAGTGCTGCTGGGCACGGGGGCTCCCGTCCTGCTGCTCAGGCTGGTAGTCCAGTGGCCACCCCACACAGGACAGGGCAAACACCAAGCCCACAGCTAACCTGACCCAGCACAGCAGGACTCTGTGTGCAAGAAGCAAATGCAGAGGAAGCATTCACAGACTCCCTCCTGGTTATTGGTATTGATGAGGTGCTCCCACTGTGGCAGTTCCTGCTGCTGACTGGAACGGGACTGGGTGAGCGCCGCGGGAGGAGCAGCACAGCTTATCTGGAGCTGGCACCAGTTTTGGCACTCAGCTAAATTAGCTGGTTCTACTTGAAGCCACAGCACTTTGTTTTTGCCAGCTCCCCCTCCCCCCGCCACGCACATAATTAAACTGCACTCAGCACCTTCTTTTCTCAGATAAAACCACCTCTCCTGCTGTTGGCTCCGAGATGGACAAAACCACACTCTTCCGGCTGGTCTTTTGAATGGCACTTCAGCCTTTGCCCAAACCCAAACCAACTGCATTGAAAAGGAATAAATTTATGGGGGGAGACATACAACAGACAATGTCAAAGGAAAAGCAGATCAAAAAGAACTGCTGGTGTGGGATATGTGGGCTGTCCTTTCGGCTGCTTTGGGACACATCCTTTCAGCACAAGAAAAGCTCAAAAGAATCTGGCTAATCTGTTGTCAAACACAGCACTGTGATGGGAGACGGGTCTTTCAACAGCCCAGCAGAGCTGAGTGCGCCTGCAATAGCCATGAGCCCCAACTCTGTTCCCAGCTGTTTGCACCCATGGCCACAGCCAGCCCAGCTCACACAACAGCACCTCGCTCCACCTGGCATTTGCTGCCTTGGCCACCTGAAGGCAGGCTCCGTTGCCCTTGGAAGGGCTTTGGGCAACTTGAATCCCACAGCGAGACCCCAGCCCCAGGCCTGAATGTGTGTGGGCAGGACCAGCCCAGGCTGTGTATGGTGCAATGTCCCATAGGTGTGTCTGCTAGTTCCAAATAGTGAATAGGAATGGTGAGCAGTCCACACGCATGCTGGCTGAGATACCACAGCACCAGGGCAGAGAGGATAACAGTAAAAATTACTAGATATAGAATATGGGATTCCATTGCTTTCCTTCTCCCCTACATTTCAGCACAGCACTCCAGCTGCATGTGCTACATAATGGGTTAATTCCCTTCGCAGTGACTCACTCCTGAGGTCTTCCGAGTAGGATTCAGCACTCAGTGTAAGCATTCAGTGCCACCAGTTTGCTTGCCTTTACGTGCAGGGATGTCCAAAGTGCTGAGCCCGGGCAGCAGCACAAGGAACGTCAGGGTTTGTTTAGCATTCGCCGCATATCTTCCTCAAAAGTCAATGTGCAACCCCCTGGCTTAGCAGACTGCCTGAGCATTGCAGAGCAGTTTGTTCAGCTTTTGTTTTAGAGCATGAAGGGTATTGTCCTGTGAAAGGGTACCTTCTTTTTTAACTTTAGTAGCAGACTGTGTCACTGTAATTTGATTTTAAATTATCCACTGTTGAGGCTTTCACAAGGGAATCCAACACACATGCATTTGCTCCGTGACAAATTTGACTGTCTGGAGAAACAAAGGTTGATAATTAAGCTAACAGCAGATTATCAGGATGGGGTCTAAGCACAGCCTAAAGCCTGAACAAGTCAGTGCCTTAATTTCTGGATACTTATCAAAAGAAAACCCTCTACCTGCTGCAGCTCGCCCATTCTGGCCGATCTGGCTCAGCGAGTCCCAGCTCTCACTGCTGGGCTGTACCACGGGGACTCGGCACCTCCTTGCGCGACAGAGGAATGCTGAACAAGCAGACACCACTCCAGGGTAATCAGCCGTGCCAAATCAAATGCATAATTCAGCAAGATTAAGGCTAAATCTGGGAGATATATTTCTCTCCAGCCAATGCATGAGACCTCAGCGCCTTCTGTAGTCTGAAATACCGTTAATTAATATTTATCAGATGTAAAACGCGACACCAACTACTTCATATAATATGCCTTGAAGCACTGTATTATTATTATTATTCCTTTTAACACACGTTACAGCCAGGAAGACCAAGGCAGATGAGCGCAAGTGTCATCAGCAATGAACATCACTCAGCTGGGAACCAGATTTTGAAGTCCAGCCATGGCCATGCCATGCCCTGCCATGCCACGCTGTACCATGCCATGTACATGCAGTGAGGGCAGCTTCACTCCTTGCTGCCCAGTGCTGACCATCAGCAGCACTCGCTCTACTGCCACACTGAGAGACCCCAACGTGTGTGACAGCACAGCACCTCCAGACCACTGTAGCACAGGCTTCCTGGTGGTTTGGCTCCCAAGGCTGAAGTCTCTGGATAACTTCCATCCCAAATGTATGTCACATTTCCTCCCAGTGAAAGCAAAATATTTACACTAATCCTGGGTCACCCAGAGGCCACCCCACTATCGCAGGCTGGAAGCGGCTGTGATACTGTAAACCGAGGGGCACGAGGGTGGAGGGGATTAACGCCGGCCTCCAAAATAAACCATGCAACCGGCTGGCGGCGGCTGCTGGAGGACGGTGAGCACCAAGGTGGACCGGAGTGCTTGTGTTGTAGGACAAGGAGGGGCTGGGCTGGGAGCCGGTTAAGGATGAGGGGACAGGGTGGCACAGCAGCCATAGGGGTTTTCTCAAAGCTGAGCTGAGCAGTTTCTGGGCCTACCTACATGGAGAGGACTTCTTGAGAAGCTGGTGTCCCATCTACCTCACCCCTTTCCAAAAACAAAATTCCAAAGCTCCAGTCATCTGGATTGAAATCAGCTTGCTGAAGGATTTCAAAAGGGCAGAGGGATTCAGTAAGATCCACAGAACCCAGAGCATCCCCACAGGCCACCATTTCTGGCCAATCTCTTCAGTGCCCAGCTGGTGGCTGCAGGTTCCACACACAGCCCCAGCACAGCACAGCCAAAGCCATGCTTTGGTCGGCATCTGAAGTGTTGGCCACACCAACACCACTTCTTCACCTGCCTCCAAGCAGCTGTTTGGAAATCAGAAAATCACAGAGAGTTTGAGGTTGGCAGGGACCTCTAGGTCCATCTGGCCCAAGCCCTGCTCACATAGGGACACCCAGAGCAACATGCTAAGGACCGTGTCTGAAAAAATACAACTTTTGTTCTGCAAAAGTGTTCTGGGCACAGTTAAAACCAAACTGAAAATACTGGGATAGACTTGCCCCACAAAAGTGCATTGAATTCAACAATTTAAACACATAAGCTTGAAGTACAGGCCTCACAGCCTCTGTAATCCCTGAGGGAAAGGGCTGCAATTTCCCAGTGTTGAATAGAGAAGAGGATCTTTCTGAGGCAGCTCTTCCCATTTCCCCTCAGCCCAAATCTCTCTTATACAGCACCAAAAATTTCTCCTTTATCCCATATTATGCAAAAAATCTCTACTGCATACTGTAATACATGCATATGAGTCTCTGGATAAAACACCTGGAGCTCCTGGCTAGCCACCCACCCATCAGACACCACTGATCTCCCCCTGTCTCCTGCTGTACTGTTTTCTCACAATGGTGACCCTCAGCTGGGTTCCACAGGTAAATGTGGCAGTAGACAGACACTGGGAACTCTCTGCCAGGCAGCAAATGACAAGGTACTACTCTTGTATGCCCTGAACTTGGTGTGGGGGTAGGACACCACACCTACCAGCACCTGGGCTGCTTCAGAAAGCCCTCACCCAGGTGCACAGAAGGGAGCTCCAGGTGTGAGGCATACCGGGGTGAAGCTCCTACCCATTTACTGCTGCCTGATAAATGAGCCCATTAAGAGCAGCAGTTTGATCGGAACAAGCCCACAATCTCTTATGCTTGTTGCCAGCAAGACTCACGTGAAAACGCGTGGAGCAACTGAAATATTAACAGGCTGTCCCAGTTACTCTTGTCTAAGCAAGACATAACTGTACTTGTTGCATCAAACCATTTTCCTCTGGAACTTTTCACCATGACAGCATCAGTATCTGAGGTGTCAGTATGGGGATGAAGCTGAACAGGGTGACATCTGTCCACTCTCTACCGCTTGAGATGCATGGCTCTCCTCAGCTTTGCAGAGAAGTTGTTTTATGCTGATCTAAGCTATTAGGTATGCAAGACATAACTATATCAGAAGGGGGTTTCTGTGTGGGAGGAAACAGTATGATTCAGTTTGGCCTTGCAAAACAGAATGTCCAAGCAACAGAATATGCTTTTCTTTTTGGACGCTCTGACTTGTGCCATGTAGCCACAACCCCAGTGCTCTGGGATCTTGCAGTCAGCACAGCAAGCAGAAGGAGGACCAGTCAAGAAAAGGGGAATTCTCAGAAGCACTGAGATGACCCGGTACTCCCCTTTCATTTCCCCCCTGGGAGATATCAGGAGCACAGCAAAGAGAAGGAGGGAGCAAAAGCTCCGCTCAGGCACCCAATTGTCACCTCTCATAACAGATCTTTGAGACAGGCATGGGAAAGTCATATCAGGAATGCTGCTCCAGCTTTGGAGACCTGCCCGCTTTGCAGCCCGCCCTATATCTGGTGCACAATGCGTGGCTGAGCATTGCTCACATACCTACTGCGTTGCGCTCGTCGTTCAAAGGGATTCATTACTGCAGCTGAGGTAAGAAGTTGGCCCTACTGTTGGGTGATTATTTTAGAGCAGCCTTCAGGAACATACCGCCCCTCATTATCTGGGGTTGCAAAGGAGGATAGGAACGGTACACAAAAAGAGCTGATTTCAAGAAAAAGAATTCCAAGTTGAAATTTTATCTCAGACCATTGTCGTTATATCACTGGTTAAAAAACATCAAAAAACCTCCCTGGAAATTTTATTAAAAATAAATGGAGATCCTTCTCTACCCCAGACAAATCAAATTTAAGTTAAAATTGAATAATTTCAGATGTGTTGAGTTACGGAAGTTCACAGTGAAGGTCCCGGCCTGCCCTTCCCAGCACTGCCCCCAGAGAAAAATCACAGCCATCCATAACAAACAGTTCCACCTTATCAGAGACCACAGAAAGTTGGATGCCTTAATCGCACTCGCAGAGGGACCGGGCCAAGTCCGGCCGTCACTGCAAGCATACAGAGGTTTGTTTTTAGCACACTGCTGACAAGACAAATGGCACACAGGAGACAGATGCTCTTCAGCCTCCTTCTTCAAGGCTGGCTCAGAAAGTCAGAAGCTTGCACACTGCAGTGGTATGTGTCATATCTAAGTATCATTAGACGCAGCACTAGGATGAGGCTGTGCATACTCTCCTAGTCTTCACACATTCTTCTCACATGTGACACTAACGTAAAAGTTACGCTATTGCAGGTATGTTTTTATGAAGCCAGTTTGTAGGCAGTGTGCATGTGTTTCTTTTTCAGTACTTTAGTCATCCTCAGAAAAAGAGTGAGGGGCAGGCTCCAACTTGCTTACTTAATAACATGGAAAACCTTTAAGGCTCAGGTTGCAGTACATACTTTGACTCTAAACTCCAGCTAGGAAGCAAATAGCCCACAGACTCTTCCCTAGAACCAAAGTGGCAAACTCCAGTAACATCTGAAGTGCAGTGACGAAGGGCATGAGTGCCAAAAGAACCTACTAATTATAACAAAAATAATACTTCTTAAATTATTAATTTTAGGATCTCCTATCTCGGAAGCAAGGTCACCAGCAAGCATCACCCCACCTCTTCTGAAAGCACCTTGGGGACTGAGATGTCCTCCATTCTACATACCCTAGCATGTGGGTCCCACCTGATGGCAACTTGCAAGCTGCTCCCCCATGCATGCTGGCTCTGTGCAACAGGCTGGCTTCAGTATCAGTTGGCCTTTGCACAAGTCACATGCCACCACCACAGTCCAAAGAAATGCCTGTTCAAGACCCTGTCTTGAACACAGCACCCATAACTGACCTATGGCCTCACAGGGAACACCAGACTGACCAGTCCTTGGTCTGATCCAGTACAGCTCTTGTCATCAGCCCAGTATAAGAAAGTTCTAGCAGTGTCCCAGCAAAGGCATTGAACTTTTGCAAAAGACCATGAAAAATGTAACTCCCAAGGAAACGCAACAATGTATGATACGTGATAAATCTAAAATACAAGGCTGAAGGTGTCAAGGGTTTTGCTACGGAGTTTTATAAGGGAGTACAGTTAGGCCTTATGCAGCCTGTCCTTGGCCACGCTTCAAGCTGTCTAACGGGGCCACTTCCCGTAAATAGAGAAATTGAATTATGCCGACATGAAGAGGCCATCCTCTTCAGAGCCCCTAAACTTACTTCCAAATGGCAGTACTTCCTTCTTCCAGAGCTGTATACAATATGATGGTTCAGGTCTTTCCTAGAAATGAAAAGGTCCATTCTCCCTTAACATCCTCATTTCTGTGAAAATATGTATGATGAGAAACCACATGCACACGCACATGCTTTGGCATGAGCCCTAATGTGGGCACAGTCGATGTGTCTTAAATGAACGGGCACACAGAGTTCTCTGTGTAGGTAAGAGCATTTGCCACGTGCGGTGCTGAGAAGCGCACGCATGATTCCAGTTAAAACTGGCAAAATTGGCTGTCAGATGCTTTAACACAAAGATCCCCTCTGGTTTGTCCAAACCCAAAGATTTTGTGATCTCAGGATGGTGTAAGCTGGAGTTCCCTAACTGTCTTATCTTCGAAGAACTTCTAAATCAATTTTTGCAGTGAATTTCTGCAAGTACGATTAAGGTGCCTGCAAACAGACAAGGCCATCAGATCTAAGTTCCATTTATCTGATTTTTGCAACTAGTACCCATTTTACAGAGCAACAGACAAATCATCAGCTTGCAACGGTCAGATATTAGACCTGTGTCCCTGTTCTGCCCATGGGAAGAAGTCTTCATTTAAGTTTCAGCAAGACAGATTCAACGCTTTTGCACATCACACTAAACCACATACTGGACACAGGGTTTAACAAGGCTTTCACAAAACAAGCTGTGGCAGTGCTCTGTTTGCTCAATGCTTGCAGAAGTCCCCCAAAGGATCCCGCAGGTCTCTTCCCTCACACTGAGAAATAAATAAAGATCAAGTCTGATGAACCTCACACAAAAAGGAAAGTAAGGACAGAAAAAGGGTGACAGATTATTAAACTGACTTCAACTTCAATATTCTATGGTTGTTTAAGGAAGAGTCAACAGGAGCCTTACCCCTGATATGAGTGAAATAGTTCATCTGACATTTTGAGAAAAAAAAGTATTTGTGAAGCCATTAACTGAATAAATGAATTCATTTAAAATCAGTCAAATCCCATAATATTTTGTTTCATGTGTGGTCCTTTCTCCTATCCCATTCCCCCTCAGGGACAATATATTTTTGGCTGGCAAGTAGTCACAATTTCCACATTTTCATTCTCTAACGGTCTCTAAGATTTCTGTTTCTAGGTACGAAAGAAATTGCAAGCAGGGTAACTTCTAGCCCAAGAAAAAGAAATCAAGAAGCTTCCTCCTCTTCTTCCCCTCCTGTCTTGGAGGCATTCTATAAATGCCAGGTGTGCCAGTGGCTAGCCCCATGCGCTGCCTCCAGAAAGGCTTTGCTTTCTGGTCAGCAGTTCCCTCTGTACAAGGGTTTTGCCCACACTCCTTTGGGTACAGCTGAATGATTTGGGTTCTTCACAGTCATTTTCATCAGTCTGCTCCTGCAAACCGCGCAGAACTGGAAGGCTGCAGAACTGGAAGATGAGCTCCTCCCCACACCTTTATTTGGACAGTTTTGCTGCCCTTGGGGATGCTGCTAGTCTTCAGTGTGGGAATAGGAGCCCTGAGTAGGGCTGAGCAGGATGTTCTATAAACTCAACCTGGATGGGGAAAATACACTTCCCTCAAAGATACTCCCTTTTAGAAAACTACAGGCCCAGTTTTTACTCAGGTTTCCTGAAGCAGGACGGCTCCTACTCACCTATGAGCTGTTGATTATATATAAACCTTTTCCTGAAGCTTTTTCTGAAGCTCAGGTGACATTCACCATTTAACTGCCCTCCTTAGTGAGGGAAAAAAAGCAACCACAAATCCATGCCAGTTTCAGCACCTTTGCCCTTATGATTGACACCTTCCCTCTACTGCTGGGTTAAGACCGCTGCAAGTGGGAATTCCTTCTCCTGAATTAATTAACTCTGTATTGTTACTGCCTTTGATCTACTGCCATAGGAACAGGAGAGAGCGCTGGAAAACCTCCACTTGTGTGCATTTCTTACGCAAATAGCTCTGGACAGAATATTAAAGGGACCATTGAGAAGATGGTGGGCAGAAATTTCCCCTCCCCAAAGTTGCCTTGAGGCTTTTGCTCGCTGAGGAAGCTGCATGGGAACAGTCACAGACCTCTAGTGGCTCTGTTTATATAGCTTGTCTAGTTTCCTAATTGCTCACCAGTACAGTATTTTGGAAAACCGTATAGAGATTTCCCATAAGGATTACAACACGGTGTCATTTCATCTTCTCTGCATTTCCCATCCCGTTGCCTGTTTGTTTTATTTTCCTCACCATAACATCTGTCCCACGTCGCTGAGAGATTTCACAATTGCAAACCTGCTATAAATTATGACACGGAGTTAAAGGACTTCAGTGTTTGCTCTCTGCTGGTTTTTTTCCAAGGGACATTGGGTTAGTCACCTCTTTAGAACGAGCCTCCTTTTTTTTTTTCTATTTATATACTGATGTTTGTAAAAGCAGTCTTTGGAAACTAAAAAAAAAAAAAAAAAAAAAAAGCGTATTTCTGTCTTCCTCATACCCTTTTCCACTTATCACCCTTTGAATTCCTAGAGAAGTGCAAACTCCTCTAAGTGCTTGCAGAAAATAATCTCTAGCAGGCTCTGTCCCTTATGCCCTGTGGGGACTCGAGACAAAAAACAATCGCTCACATTTCTATTCCCCAGAGTCTGACGGAGCCTGTGGCAGCTTTAGCACTGCTAGTGCCAGCCTGCGCCACTAGTGCCAGCGCTGCAGGCTGAACAGGCCTCTGGTTCCCACCGAAACGGAGGCCAGCTCTGCTTGGCTGCAATTAGCATGCACGCACAACGGGGAGGATGTTTTATATTGATCAGTGCTCTCAAGGCTAGTGTCATGCATCATCACTATGGCTAGCTTCAGAGACATTTAAAAGCAAGAGAAACCTTGCAGCATGATATCCTTAGGATCTCTTTGATGACGCTACCTGCCACCAAAACCATTTTCCTGCAAATCCACAAGCAGCACGTCTTGCTCCTGCAAGCCTTGGCTCTCACTCGCAAATGAAAGCGTCACAAACCACAAATGTGGAGCACTCATAATCCTGGCATTCTTCAGCAGTCAGGATAGAATCTGAGATTTATGTGGCTGGAAGGGATCTCAAACGATCATTCAGTCCAGATTCATATCCCAAGACAAGACCATTTTACTTATGCCACTCTTGACATGTGCTTGTCTAACCTCATCCTAAACACAGGATGGTGAGTCCACAGCCGCCTCAGATACTCCTGGGTGCCATTATCCTTACTGCTTTCTTTCTTCTAACATCTAACCTTTGCTATAACTTAAGCTCACTACTTGTCCTATCCATCAGGGATGTGGAGAACAACATATTCCCCTTTTCCCAACCATCTTACATATAATCAAGAGAAGGAGCCCCATCTCCTTCTGTTTTAACTAGACTAAATAACATCACTTCAATCATTCTTCCCTCCTAGGTCTTGTTTTCAAGAACTCTGATTATTCCCACTGCTATCCTCCAGACCGTGTCTTGAACACAGCACCCATAACTGACTTATGGCCTCTCAGAGAACCAAACAGAAGGCTTACTTGTGGAGTCCATGCCTATTTACACATCCTCAGCAAGCATTTGCCCTTTTTGCATTAGCAATTAACTCACATTTGGATTGTGATCTGAAACATTTCTCAGATATTTTTATGTAGAGTTGCTCCTTGGGAAAATATTTAACTACCCTGTATAAACAAAATTAATTATTCCCAGCAACGTTCGTCTACAGAAACTTACAATCTCCTTTACTGAAATGAATCCTACTTTGGAGACCATTTGTCTGACTAGTTTTTAATTGTAGTTTTATATTTCAGTATATCTATAGTTCCCTTCCAACTTTGCAGTAGACAAGAATATGATATTCCCTATTCCGTTGTCCAAGCTGTTCATAATCACCTTAAATCATGCTGACCCAGTACAGTCTCTCAAACAGCTCTTCTTGATCCACCTTTCCCTTCCTAAAGGATCACTAATGACTATTCCCTGTGTGTGGTTTTCCAACGAATATTGCATCACCCTAGGCCAGCCCCATCTAGCACAGGTTCCCTTTATTTGCTTACAAGTATCACATTACACTGTGACGAAAGCCGCCCCGCAGTCAAAATAAAAGACAAGTCTTGCTTCTCCCTTATCAACAAGGTTTTCTTACTCTGGCATGAAAGGAAGTTTGAACCATTTTACACAGTTATTTGTTTTTGACAACTATATGTTGGCTATTATTCATCTCTTTGTTTTATTCTACGTGCTTACAAAAGTTTGATTGTTTGTTCCAGTATTTTTCCGGGAATTGAAGTTAAACTGAACAATCTGCAAACCCTGGCTCCTCCTTTTTTTCCTTCTAGGGGCAGGAACTATGCCTGCACTTTTCCAGGCTTCTAAGCGTGTTCTTGGGGTCCATAACATCCCAGAAGTTAGGCTAGGTTATGGCTAGTACTTGAGGTTAAATAACTGGCTGCTGAAATTACCCCAGGCTGAAATTGTTCTGGTCCAACTGACTTGGACACTAATTCATTCTCTACTGTAGTTTTTGTGATCTCACCCCCCTTCTGTCATTGACATCAATTGCAATAGTTATCTGAAGCAAAACAAACGAAAAAGAAAGAATAGGTATGAAATGCCCTGGGAGTCTAGCCAAGATCTGTCCATAGACTGTCTTCTCCACTGCAGAGCAGCACCTGGATTGTCCTCTTGCTGCTATAGTGATTAAAAAAACCCTACTTGTTACTTTAGGGTCTCTTGTTAACTGGATCTCATTTTGCTGCTTAGCCTTTGTGATTTTGTCCTCAGATATCAAGTCCTGCTTCTGCATGCTTTTTCACTGAGGCTAAGATCAAAGACCTGATGGTTTATCTACTTATTTCCTACTAATTGACTGTGCTCATTGCTGTCCTCTCTGAGATGCTTTCCACATCATTAAAACTTTGCTCTTGTCTAAAGCCCCAGATGACATACTTTTAACTAAGTGACCCCAACAGAGTCACCATTGGTTTGTCTTGGTCCTGGGACAGAGCAGAAGCACAACCTCTATAGCCACCAACTGCTAAGCCCCAGAGGGGTGCATTCCATTTCTGCTGGTCCTGTTTCTGTTTAACCTCCTGTCATTATCAGAGGTGATGGGTACAAGTGACAAGATCTCCCAGTACAGATCTGAAATTTAAATACTCCAAAATGCTAAAGATGTTTATGGCCAGAAATATCCACCAAGTTTGTTGCAACTGCTGGTTAGGAAAACATATGTTCCTGTTCGGTATATTTTTTTGCCAGCTTCCCTCTCAGCTGGCTTTCCAGGCTTGATGGCAGAACCAACCAGGCTGACAGAGTGAGGAACATTTTTTTGTTCTCATACATATGGAAAACTCACTCCACTAGTAACATAATCATGCTGAACTCCTGCCTGCACAGAAACCCCAGCTTATCTGCTATCATCACATACTCTTCACATCAGTAAAGATAGGCAAAAGCTCACTGCTTGAGAAAGCTGTAGCTGTAAAGCAACACTGTAAATACAGCAGTGTTATAACACTATAATGGTGCTCTTTCAAAAGAGCAGCATGAACAGCCAAAAGGGGAAGGAATTCAGACAGCCTTTCTGTTGCCCAAGCGGAAGTGAATTTCAGATACCGCTCCAGTTCCCTTTAGTTATAATTCCCCATAAATGAACAGCTAACACATCAGTTGATAGTAAGGACATTGCAAGTAGAGACTTCCAGAAGTGAAGGCTCAAAGGAAAAAGCAGAAAAGCTGGCCCCTTGCCTAGCTATCAGTCTCCTTCCTTTCCATTCTGCTTCTTTTGTTTTTAGGGTTCCTGCACGTTTTGCAGTGTCAGCCAGTTGTCACAGCTGACAGGATAGCCTGACATGCATTTCAGCTGAGCCCACGACCCCAGACACCTCTCGTGGGCTAGGACATGTTCACTGCTGTTTAAACCAAAGCAGCCATCTAGGATCATAAAGCAAGTGATCAAACATCCTGCTGATAAACTACAGAATGTGGAAACCTACGCATTATTTATAGATTGTTAGAGGTTAACATTAGAAAGAGCAAACCATAATGGCTGCGTTGTCCTCCTCCAGTGGTTATCCAGCTTTATCACGACAATTTTCCACAGCAGAAAAAAAAAAAACAACAACAAAAAACTCTCTCTCCTTTTCAGCCTGGGAAAATCATGCCGACGGCAAAGCATCCCCCTGCCCAGCTACCCTTAACACTGTGCCTTCTGGTCTGAATTCATTGTGCTTTCAGCCACGTGATTTTGTTTTGTCTTCTCACACTTTTTCCCATGTCAATGCATGTGAGCTACGTTTAGAAACTGATACATAGAGGTAAATTGTGTACCAACATCTTAAAAGCAGGCGAGCATGACAGAGACATTTCTCATCTTCATAGGACTACTTGCCAAAAAACTAGAAAAACAAAAAACACCCTTGGAAAGAAAGGTGAGTGGTGGTGTTGCAAGATGCAGCAACATGTCAATGCTAGTAAAGGCAGGCAGGCATTAAACTCCTGAAACAACAGACAATTTCTCCACTGTCCTGCACACAATGCTGCTATTAACATCAAGTGCAAAATGAGTATAAAACAACATTAAGATAGATAGTGATGCTGGGTAATGGATGGTATCTCTTCTGCCAGAAGAAGGCAACAGAAACTCTCTCCATTTCTCTTGTACAAATGTACATCCAACAGAGCAAACAAAGGCTCACTGAGCCTGCATTTCCTCACTCTGCACAAGACTCTCAGTGAGTGGAGATGGGTGGAGTGAATGAAGGAACATGTTACCCACTGCACGCCCATACATGTGAACACACGAGGACCAGCATTAATGAAAGGTTCCTAGCAAACCAAGTTTCTCTCTACCAGTACAACCCACTATCTAAACCTATGCTTATGAACACATTCACTCATTCAGATTATATTACAAAACAGCCCGTTTGCAAGCATGGCTCATTCAGGTAAGGTAGGGGACAACTGTGACATACCCACACCCCACCTCAACATGTCTCATCATAGTTCTGGCTGCAGTCCTGCTGGCAGAAACTCACTATGCAGATCTGAGCTATGATAGAAAGATTGTGGAAAGAGAAAGGAGGGTGGGGGATGCGTTAGATGCCAAAATCCTGATCCTTCTTCAGAGGAAATCCCTCAGCAAAAAGGGATTGTCTTACAATAGCCTGAAGAAGGATGGCCTGATATACCTGAAAAAGATTAAAACTAAAACTGTACTCAAGCTGAGCTGCCATGTGGAAAATCTGGCATTCTCCATGCAGCAGTGGTGCCTTTGTACTCCTATAGCCAGATGGGAGGGAAAACTACTGGAAGGAGGAGAGATTGATAAAAAAAAATATATTTGCGCATTTAAAGATTGACCTGATCTTTGGAAATAGCTAACTTCGTCCCTTCCAATAGAAGTGAGAAGTCCATGCCCCTCACCTGCACTGCAAGAGGGGGATTCTTGGCCAAAGGGGGGTATTAAGGCAGGGAGAAAGACCTCCAGGCAAGAGAGGTTAATGTAATCATTTACAATAATGAACTGCTCTTAAATAAGAACTGAGAGGTGGCTTGAAAAGTAAACAAACAAACAAAAAGCAACTCTGCCTCTTTTGGGGCCTATAGAGGTACCAATGAAGTGAAACCAGGAAGACTACAGAAATTTTCCCCAGCTAAAACTGGCATTTGAGCAGAGAAAATGTGCCATTTGCCACTGCTACACTCTTCCTGGCACCCAGAGCTGTGCTGGCCAGCAGGACCACAGTCATCCACCCCCTTCCATGACCCCAAGAGGAGAATCATCACAGCAGCGCAACTGCACATCTCTTGGCTTTATCAGCAAGTGGATGTGTAGGACAGGTGCTTGCTTCTGTTTTGCAACCCATCATTCAGGTAGACTCTCAAAACGTAGTTCTGATACATTATCTGGCTGATTTTTGGATTAAAGAAAAGAATGCACTGCCAATTACCACATTCTGACATTGTGATGGTTGCCAGGAAGGGATTAAGCCCTACCCTCATTTCTTCTGTTTAGCACAGACCTTCTAAGAAGCTTACCTGTCAGCTTGCAGCTGCCTGAAGCCTCCAGCTCCACAAGATACCCATATGCTCACTGAGACACGCTGTGGTGGAATCCATGGTCTCCTGAGGCAGCAAATGGTAGCCACTTTCCAGAGGTCCTAAAAAAAAAAACAAAACAAAAAACTGTATGAGACTTTCCCAGAGCACCTTGCTTGAATGCAGAACCATATGCACATTCTGATTTCATAAAGGATGACACAGACAAAAGTCAGAAACATTGCTTCCAAGGTAAACAACTCACATTTACACTCAAGGTTGACTTCTGCCTTCCTGGAGCTCTGTGTACCCTATTTAACTTTCACCTTCTGCTTCCTGGGAGTCCAGATGAAATGAGGAGGAAATGGTAATGATCTGTGGGACTCTCACCTGCAGAATATATTCAATCAAGCAGCACACTTCACTAAGGCTCCAGCTTGCTTCCCAAACATTTAAAGGGTGGATTTACAAAAATTCTCAGGAAAACAATTCTACTTTTATTTCTATTGAACATTTTATGAGGAAGTCATCCGGCCTCACCACTTTGATAGTTCTCTATCATGGGGGTGGCAGGAGAAAGAGAGTGAACTAAGGCAAATCTGCACAGCTGGCCTCAATTTAATGAGGTCCTTTAGGCCTTATCATTCACCCTCTACTTGCCCCCATTGTGAATTTCCTATCCCCATCT
>PPHD01001965.1:19766-38733 GCA_002909625.1 Bambusicola thoracicus
CTTCCCCCCCCCAAATTGGACTCTGTTTGATCAGCCTTTTACTCTTTCTTTCCGCAGTCCTCCACCCCATGCTGGAACTAGTACCAGTGGAGCATGTCAGCATGCCCTAGCAACAGGGAGATTAAGGGAGCCACCAGCTCCGAGGAGTGCTGGCTTGGACTCACTAATTAACTGCAGTGAAAGAAGAGAATGAGAGCAGCCCTTTCTTTGAGGCAGAGAAGGCACTGGAGGTGGATGAAGGAGTTTGGCTAAAAGATTTCCCTCCCCCAGAATGTGTCAACGCTCTGACCAATCTTTCCTCAATAAGACTATGTACCTTTGGGGATTGCTTGGCTGACAGCAGCCTTTGCAGAAGGCTGATGCAGAAAAGCACTGGTGGGAGTGGGATCAGGCCACCCCTCTGCCCCTGTGTCCCACCCAGCTACATGCCACTGCAGAACATGGGCGCTGGGTGTGGGTCTACAGGTGGTCTCCAGGGACACTCCTGACCCCGGCCACCTCACACACAGCACTCAGCCATCGGCTGCTGCTGCTCCTCCGATGGCACCTCGGCCTGCCGCTGCCATCATGGCAGGGCTGTAGGAGATGCATGCAGCCCTCCTGTGTGCTTCAATCCCAGCACCCTGCTGCATCTGGCCCCTGCCCACTGAGGGACCGCTTTGTGCAGGGACCCTTCACACCAAATCACCCTCATACTCTGGCTGTTGTTAGTCAGCCTCAACTGGGAAATCTTTCAGAATTATGAAACGCTTGTAAAACATCTCTCTTTAAATATACATATATATATATAACCTTGTGTTCTTGTGGCTTTGGCACTTCAACTTTGGGCTGAACTGGAAGTGAAACTGCCAAAATCCCACAGGAGCACCAGATACAACACAGGCACAGCTTCCGGTAACTCACTGACCCCGTTCTCTCATGCAAAAAGCTGAGATAAACTGGAGAGGTTTGCAAACCTGATGCAAGGCTGTGGTGTGTGAAGCAGGACGGGGCCTGCTGGGCCACTGCGGCCTTAGCCCAGCTGAACCCCATGCCCTGGAACGTGGTGGGTGGCAGGGGCTGCCTGCACCTCTGCTGACAATGAGATGCACCCCGAGTGCTCAGGAATTGCTGGAAACGGCAGCTCTGTTTTTCTGAAGTCAATTGCCACTGGAAAGGAAACTGTAACAGCCTCACTCTGTGAAAGCGTGGGCTTTCTGTGAAAAAAAGAGGCTATGGAAAAACAGTACTGTCTTACAAAACAGGACATGCGCCTTTGCATATTAGCCATGGATCTGCTGGTATTAGAGACGAAGTCAGATTTTATTGCTTTTTATTTCTTTCAGCCCTGCAGCACTGACACAGACGAGCCACATAATGAACTGCAGAACCTTTTCTTTCTTGAGCATCAGAAGTGAATTCTTATTTTTGCTGAACACTGTCTCAACCCTAACTTTGCTAACATGCTAAAGCCATACGTGGCCTTACGTAGATTCATAAAACCTGCCTTTTTTATTCAGGTGTACTGCTTTCCAGTGTACCGTTTTCCAGAGTTAACCTCTACCAATTAAATTTGTGTGGGCTGCTGCTACTTTCTCTCTCTTTAAGGCTGTGAGACCTCACCATATGTGTTTGTACGGGACCATTTCTTGGAGCAGACCTGTGCTTGGGCAGTGCAGCGTGCTGGTGCCTGTGAAGGGGGGAAGCAAAGCGCCCCAGGGCTGCAGCTTCCCAAGGGAAGCAGAACAGGGTTAACCCCACAGGCTGGCTGTGGCATCCCAGACCCCTGGGCCTCAAATGCTGAGAAGGGACGTGAGACAACAATCCCTCCGAGAACGTGCTAAATATCAAGGCTAGTTTAAAAAAATATATTCAATCTCTTCTTGTAACAGCTTGGCCTTTCTTAATATAGCTTGGAAGAGCAGGATATCTGGCTGCTTTCCAAAAGTCCTTGTTATGGTATTTAATGAACCCAAGGGATCATTACACTATAAATATTCTTCGTGTTTATATAGATGCATTGGGCAACCTATTACAATGCTAGGGGTTAACAGTCGTTTCCATGGATTCCCAACCAGGATAAAGTCATCCACACCCCTGAGGTGAATACTATTTAAACCCGTGTTTGTAATAAAGAAGGCAGTCAGACTTTCCAGCACCTGAAAAACGGGCAGGTTTATCTGTTATTTATCTCTCAGGTTTGGCTTTTATATGTAAATGTGTCCGCAGCGGCTGCGAGGACAGGTCAGTGCTATCTCTGTCCTAAGGCTGTCCTAGGGTCGGTTACTGCCCCAGCATCCTCTCTGCTGGCAGGCAGCAACCCTGCAGCTTGAGGGGAAACCCAGCCCAGCACTCCCCTCCTGGGGATGGGCTATGAGGAGCAGCCACCTCACCTGCCCCTGGAGGGAATCGGTTCCCTTCCAGCCACAGGGACCTGCCAGCAAGGGCTGGGCAGAAACGGCAAACTCCAGATAAGCAGCATGTGCACTGCGTGGTTGTGACTTGTCTCAGACTGCTCCTGGGTTTAGCTAGACTAATATCGTGGTAATGGATTTTTCTAATGGTATCTACATGAAGCAGACTATTTTAACACGTGTGTTTACACACATGCGGAAATATCACTGAAGTGACTGTTTTCTGAGAAAAGGACTGTGGGTTGAGACCAAAGGTGGAAAACATTACCCAGAAAAGTGTTGGAGAAAAAAGGAACAAAAACCCCACGCTACACATGTAGTAAAAGTGGTCACCACGTCTGTAAACAAACAGTCCCACAGGCACCCACGCCGGCAGCAAAACGAGACCTGGGGGGGGAAACACAGCACCTCATGAGGGTGAAGAATCACAGCTAAACGTCAGGCAGGTATGGAGTAATGCTGTGCTGGCCTGTTGCTATGAATGGGTGAAAACCTGACTGCAGGCGGTGGGTTTGGTCAACAGCCATTCTCTTCTGAGGGGATAAAGAGTTGATTTTTAACCATGGCCAGTGCTCAGGCCACTCATTTCAAATCTGTAACACGCCGCTTAGTAGCAACAAATTTCAAGCTGCTTTCCTGTGTGCCAAGCAAGTTGCTTCTTGCTTCCACCTCTCCTTATTTCCAAGTAGCCCACGGGCAAGCTGGAAAGCTTTGGTTCCAGAAGCAGAGCATACCCCAGCAGCAGCAGCAGGGGTGAGGGGAGCACACAGCCATCTCCCATGCAGACACGGGCTGCCTGGCTTGCTGGTGGCTTCCAGAGCTGCCAGCTGGCCCTCACCTGCTCCATGCCAAGAGGCAGAGGTGTGTGCAGCGCTGAACGAACTTTAATTCACATTACATCACCTGGAAAGCTGGAAGTCAGCTGCCCCATTCCCTGCATGGGGGATGTGAAGCTCAGCCAAGCTCCTTGGGCATTGCTTTCCTTTCTCCCTCATTTCATGTGTTTTCTTTTTTTCCTCTTTCAATATTTACTTCCAAGAAGGGATTAGGTGTGATGGGTGTGGGGCGGATTGCACTGACATGGCTCTGTGAAAGGGACGCATCCAAAGAAGCCATCCATGGGTTGTTTATTAGCAGCTTGCAGAAATCCGAGGGTACCATTACCCTCTGCACCACAGCAAAGCCAGCCCAGCCTCAAACACGAATGCAGCTCTGAGAACAACACTTCATTCCACGTCTCCAGTGGAAAGCTTTTATAAAAAGTCAAGTACCCGCATGGGATTAGAGTAATAATAATGCCCTGCGCTGAAGTATAAAAAATAGGGTGTGAAATCAAGCGGCTGATCAGTGGTCAAAATTACTACCACATTGACTCCTCAGCTACTTTCTTCCATTCAACAAACTGGGCGGTTTTGATGTGGGCTCTACCAGAGCAGGCACATAGCGCTGCAGCTTGATTTTAGCAACAGGAAGCGTGGAACATCAACAAAAATAGTGTTTTTCTGTCACAGGTCTGTGGAAACTGCTTGTCTGGGCAGACAGAGGTGCTGTAGGAAACCCCACAGCCCAGTTCTGGGGCAGTGGGTAGCTCACGGAGCTGTGGAGCCCTGCAGGGCCACAGGAGGAAATAGCTGCAAAATCTCTTCTTCACTGCACTCAGCAGCTGCACCTCTACATACAGAAATCTGACCTATTTCGCCAGTCACACACACCAGTTTTACACCAGTATCAGTCCAGTGACATCAGTGTGGTTACTCCATCCCCGCATAAGATAAAAATCAGGCCCAAAGAATAGCTTCACTGAGCAGAAAGAGGCTCTTCTGCCGTGCTCCTAGTCCAACCACACTCAGGGGACCGATCCCAGTTTTTGCTGAATGTTTGCTCATTTTCTACATCAGAGCATTTGTCTTTTGGGAGCTCTCAGCTCCATCCACACCGACCCAGGGCACTGCCTCACCTGCTAAGAGATCCCAGTCAGTAAAGGGCCAAGCTGCAGCGACTGGGGTATCCCCGTGACACCAACACCAGTGCAAGTGAGCTGAATCAAGAGCCGCCACCACCACGCGGTGGAAACACTGCTGCAGTTTCCTTTCATATTATCCTTCCATTCACGTCTCCTGTTTATCAGCGTGGATCTTCAGGCAGCCTTTCAGCTACCTGTTTTGGGGATGCTGGAAGCCAGGCCAGCAGAGTCCCTGGAGCACTTTAAATGAAGTAGAAGGTGAGATTGGAAAGATGGCCAGAAGCAGAGAGAGCATGTGGTGTAAGATCAAGGAGATAAAACCTTTTGTTTTCAACTGCTATTGCTGCCAACAGCAATCCAGCCTGCAGCTGCCAGCAGATAGGTGCGCCACCACACCTTGGCAGACGAGCCAAGGGATTCTCATACCTCCTGCCACATGGATCTGGATAGGCTGTAAAAGCAGTTTAAACCTAAAGCTATTGTGCTTGTTGACTGCCCCTTACATAAAGCTATGCTCAGAGATCAGTAAGATTGCAAAACCAAGTTCCTATATTTAGAAAAAAGTCAGGCTTGTGCTGCTGGTGAAACCTGAACTCCATGCAGACGTTGGAATGCTTTCTTGCTGAAGACCCTGCAGGAAGCCTGTTGCAGTGGGAGGCAGGACAACACTGAGGGGCTGGAGCAGGCCCTACTGCCCTCACCTCAGCCTGCCTCACCACCCACATGGGCTTCCAATGAGGCAGCTTCTTGTAGAGCAAATAGTGTGTGATCACATAATTACAATCTGCCATAATGCCTGTTCACAAAAGAGCTGAATTAAGCCTGAGCAGGCAGTTACAAGCACTATTACATCATTAGACTAATCACTCCTTGGCTGGCCATGAAGGACCTCATCCTGTTCCCACTGAAGCCAAAAGACCATACGTACCTCTATTGGCTGGAGTGGAAGCTGGCTTGGGCTCGCCCCAAGGCTCATTCATGGCTGTTAGCTGGTAGTTGAGGCTCTACCCTTAAACACATTAATCTTTTCATGCATAACTCATACACCACACCTAACACTTGCACTTTCATTCAAGTAGAGACTTCAGCCCCAGTGCTGTAGGTGGTGGAGCAAGTGTGAGGGGAACTTGCCCTGCCACCATGCTTGCCGTACCTGTTTGGCCTGTTAAGTTGTTCATTGCCCTCAGCTGCTGCAGAGCAGTAGGTGGAGGAGGTCTGCTCCTGCCTTGTACAGCCCACAGCTGAAGCCCTTCTGGCCACAACAAAGCAACCAAATCTGTTTCCCCACCCCGGCGCACAGGTGAGAGCAGGGTGCCCTGGCAGCCATGATGGCATCAGCTGGGACACAGTGGCAGAAGATGGCAGAGGTGGGAGTGGAATAGGGACGTGTGCCCTCGTGGCATCATACCAGAAAGACAGCGCTGTGCTCCTTCAGGCTGAATGGCAGATGTGCTGTGGGGTTATTTTCCCAGAACAGCTCTTACCTTCAGCACATCCTCAACCTACCTGGCTTTGTGAATTTTGGGACTGAATGTATGAGATTTCTGGGGAAGGCTTCAGTGGGTGACACCGTAAGTGGGAACAACCTTCAACCTTTACATATGAGCATGTCCTACCCTCAGCCCTCTTGTTTATGTTCTGTAAATATTGTGCCCAGTCACTGGATTTTTCCTTTATATCAGCCTCACATATGGCCTTCTTATCACCCCAAGAAACCTGCCATCTGACAGCTCTGCCCCCATGACTTACCCTGTGCCGATTTCAGAGGTGCACACAGCAGCACTGTCACTCCAATGCCCAATCACTGCCCTGGAGAAAGTAATTATGCCTCAATCTAACAAACCAAGGATGTTGTTCCTGTTATTTCATTTCAAGCTTTCCTTTGTTTAACTTAAACTGATCTGGTTTAACTCTTTTTTCTTGTACCACATGAAATAACTCCATGGTCTTCCTTCTGTTTATCCTCAAAGGAATGGATGAGGTCATTTTATATTGCTCTTCAAACCCTGAATGTGTTTGTGGATGTATTTTACATGCACAGAAGAAGAGGGGGAGGGGGGAAAATAAATAAATAGGAGAAACTGAAAGGAAAAGGAGTGGAAAGGGCAAAGGAGAAACTCAAATTGAAAACAAAGAAAGCATATGTACACATGTGTGCATGTCCATACACTCAGGCACACATGGTCTCACAGACACCCAGGCAACTTGCTATTAAGGCAGCTCAGCTGTTTCTAATACATAGCATAGAATTCTAGCTGGAGAAACATTCTGTTTTAACAGTGAGTCACTCATGAGAAAAATGTGGGTGTAACTTAGAGGGAACAGGGCAGGGGGAAGCTCTATGAATGCTAATTTTGCAAGCCCCCAGATAGGAAGATGCACAAAGTTGATCAAGGCGCAAAAGGTATTCCATTTGGGCCACAGCTGGATCTGTCCTGCCCTGGAGGGGCCTGCGGAGATGGTGGTGGAAAAACTCTGCACATTCCCACCAGAGCAACCCCAGGCGTGGCCATTGCCGGCATGGATGCCAACAGGGGCCAACAATGCCAAACACAAGGGCCATGCTTTACGCAAAGTTGTGTGGGCCAGATGGTGCTGTTGCATGCACGTCCTTCACTCCAGAGTGACTCCGATTTACTACACTGCCAGTGAGGCTGGGATTGCAGCCCAGGTCTGAAGGTCCCATTCCAGCCCCTCAGCACAAGTACTACATGCACTGGAAGTCATTGTCCCAGCACCTCTAAGGCTGGGCACTGTGGCTGGGAACTGTAAACACATCACCAGTTGTGAAACACCCATTGATTCTCAGGAGTGTAATCACCATGGGAAGAAAGGTGGCTGTTGTTTAGGAGTGACAGCCCGAAGATCAGGTGTTCTCCCTTGGCTGTCCTGTAGTCTATGAGAGTTTAAATTCCCTTGTCCCAGTTTTCTCACCAATAAACCAGTGACTAAGAGGGACCAGCCTTCCCAGGAACAGCTGAACAATACTAGTGGGTGCTGCACAGAGCATTCATGATGGCTAACATTCTTCTGGTGGGCAAAACCTGCTGACACCCAGAGTTATATTATTGTTAATTATTCCTTGGTGTGATTCAAGGAGGCATGGCCAAGAATAGCAGCAAAGTGAGCAGCAGGAGACCTACCAGGAAATAAAGTGTAATGGTAAAATCTCGTAGAGCATGGAATTGCCTTCTGGGAAAAAAGTGCTCCGTTCCTTAGGCTTGATTTAAAAAGGCATCACCACAACCATTTTGAAGCAGCAACGCTTTTTGGCTTGTTTAGGATGGTCTATCTGTCTCAACAAAGAGGAGGTTGACTCCTAGAACTCTGCTATACCCGTGCGACTGTAAAGAGATGTTTTTTACTCTAATTATATTATTCCTTACATACACCAGGGTTAGTGAGAGAGAATTTCTCTGGGTCTTTTCCGTCTGTTAAGTTCCATGGTTTGTGATTCACTGTAAAAAAACAACGGTGGTTGAAAAAAAAAAGAGTTGTTTTGAGCTGTGTGGTGATGAAATACAGTAACTGAAAATGCTGTGGGTTTTGAGGTTGGATTTTGTGATTAAAATATTGTTAGGTTCAGGATAGGATTGGCTGGTAAAATGAGTTACAGTAAGACATTATGTTTTCACCTCTAGAAAGTTGAGTTCAAGCCCTGTTTAAGATCACAAAACCCGTAAGTAGTTCAGGATGATTAACAGTTTCTGAACGGGACAGGGCAGGAACAGCAGGGGCCGGGAAGGTCAGGTTGGATTCCCACCATGGAGGCCACGGCCAGCAGCACAGCAGGGCACCACAGGCGAGGTCAGACTTCTCCTGGCATGGGGGTAAGGACGAGCGCAGAGGAGGTGCTGAGGGGCCAGAGGTAGCTGTGCAGCCATGGTTGCGCCCACATGGTTGCGGCGGGTGCCACGTGAAATGCGTGCCCTGCATGAACTACCCAAGCAGTGACAGAGGCTCAATACAGTTTAGTCCCACCCACCTCAGTCAGATTATGAGCAGAGACAACGCTACTTCTGCACAACAGTGCAACATCAGAGGCTCCTGCGCAAACAGCCAGTTCAACCCATACAGCAATGACGTTTCTTAGGACCATGTTGCAATTTGTTCCCAAGCTGCTGATTCAAGAAGCTGAGTTGCAGAAGAAACACTGCCAGGAACCCTCTCAGGTTCATTTCCCCCCACGCTTTCAGTTTTAACCTATCTCAACAAGATGTGTATTCTCATGAAATACATCGCTTGCACACATGTAGCCCAAACAGCTGGAAACAGCACCCAGTGCCCTTCAGGCTGCTAAACACAAAGCAGTGCAGCAAGCAGATTTGCTCTCAAGCTGCCAGGCCAACCCACTAGCCAAGTCCCACTTGCGCTTGAAATACAGCATAGATAGGGTGTAAGTGATGTATCACTGCTGGTTTGGTGTTCTGCATTTACCCTAAATGCAGTTAATGTGGTTACTGTTAACGCAGAGTTAGAGATCTACTCACAAGTTAACGGCTCTGTTAAGATCATCTTATCTAGTTGTCTGGAAATACAACTGAGCTTTTTGCACAGCACAGTGTTTATCGGGTGTTTTTGGTTACTTCTGAGATTTGGTAAAGTACTGTGACTGGGGTATGTTGTTTGTTTTTTCTTTTTCTATAATTTCAATGATTCCTAGAGTGAAACATGAATTTGATTCAATTTGAGCTTGAGTACTTTATGTACTAAAAAACCTTCTTTTAGCACTCAAGACACTCCCTCAGTTTCTAAAGCTTATCTGTACGCTTGTCTTACACAGGGAGCTACAAACACATTCGACACCACAACTTGCTTCCAAAGTGCTTTAAGGAGCTGGGAATTATTTGATCCATTTTACAGATCAGTCCCCATTTCTACATATAATGGAGCTCAGCTCTAACCTCATGTCCCTGCGGTAGCCATCAGCCCACAATACCATTCATATGAGCTTCTCTCAATTTGGCTTAGCTAGGCAGGGGTTCAGAGAAGCTGTGTTTATTTACACTGATTTGAGTAAAGGACAATCTATCCAGAGGCCGGGATAACCCAAAATGCAATTAACAAATCCATTCAATTTCTACAATAAGAAATTACTTTGCTCGGTAGGAAAGGAATCACGTGGCACTTCCAGAAACCCCTTTTGGTGCTTCCCTTCTTCTGGGGATCAAAATCATAACGATCCACAAAACTTCAGTATCTCCAAGATTTGGCTTTACGAGGAGCCCTGAAAAACCAGTAAATTCAGCTGAGTCCTGGCAGAGACAGTGGTTTCCAGCATCCTGGTACATCCCCCTTGCCCTGCAGAGACCTACTCTTTCCTAACCCGAGGACTCTCGTGCAGAAGCTCCTGCTGAGAGCTGCTGTGACAGTCTGTAAAGGGAAAGGAGACGCTCATTAAAGCCAATTGTGGGCCATTCCGGTAATTTACAGGAAGCAACCAATCCCCGACCCCTCCTGGAGCCCATGAACCATCAGGACAGGTCCTGGAGGTGCAGGAATGTCGCGTGCTCCCAAGGAGACAATGCCCCAAACAAACCCACCGCTGTGTTCCTGCAGTAGCTGCCATCTCCAGATGGGTGTAGGATGTGACCGTAGGAAGGCACATTGCAGCAGTCTAAACTTGCTGGCTCTGCAAATGTGGATGACGCCCCATCGAAGGGCAGTGTTGCAAAACTGGTGCATCACACAGCCCTTTCCAGCAGAACAGTTCCCAGAGCGTTATTCCCTAGACTTTTGCGTCACTTCTCCTTGTGCTCTCCCAGGTTAAGTTGCTGTTTTCCCAGCGTTCCCCACATGGCTCCTTGCACAACACTGACAAGGCTCCTCAGGAGCAGCGGAGCTCAACCAACAGAAGTGAGAGCTCCCAGAGGATGCCTCGTCCTAATCCAGTGCTCCCACAGCCCCTGAGCTCTCCGTCCCTCCCACTAATGACCTGAAGCACAGGGCCGTGTGTGACGGCAGAGCCAGGGCGGCCCACACGCCCTGCGAGAGGCACGGCATCCCCCCGCCCCAGCAGCCTGAGCTTGTGCAGCAGCACAGGAACAAAACAAACCACAGCGGAAGTGTGGCTAACAACGCCCGGCACGCCGTGTTCTCAAATGCGCAGCTTCGTGCCGGGGCACTGCCAGGTTTGGCTGGCGAGGCAAGCACTGTGACGGGGCGTGCTGCGGCAGGCAACCCTACGTGCGGGCCCTGCCCGGTGCTGACGCACGGCGCTGTGGCTGCAAGCGCAGGCCTTCCTCGGGCTGCCCTCCCACCCTGCAGCCCGGCCCAGCGCCAGGCCTCCATTGCCGCTTGCCCTGCCCTGTGCACTCCCGGACACAGACAGGGGTTGGCCCTGATTGTCATTAGTAGCTGGGTGTATGCAAGGAGCCTGCCCTGGCATTTTCTGCCCGCAGTAGCAGCAAGGCTCGGAGCAAGGCTAGACAAGGGCACCTTCCACAAGGGTTCCAGAGTATCTGGCCCTCATCTGCTGCCAGAGGCCCCCACAAAGAGGTGAGGTATGACCACCGTCACAGCTCTCGTGACCACGCTCCTTTGCTCAACATTGTGTCTGTGCAACCTCACGTCGCAGGCATGCAAGCTAAAAACCTCTAATGGGTGCTGAGTCACAGCTCAGCACTAAATCAGTACAGCATATTCTGGCACAACTGGATCCCATCATAGCATAAAAGCCAGGACAAGCTCCAGCATGGAAGTATTTGGTGCAGTCATTCAAGCTACATCCATCCATCTGACTGCCACCCCAGGACACATCCATATTCCACTAGCAATGTGAAGCCCACGCCTCAGAGCCAAGCAGGAGATGGCCGCATGGTGCCTGGGGCAGGGCACAGCGTGAGGGCACCTTCCTAGCACAAGAGCCATGGCTAAGGCAAGCCCTCCACTGCCTTAGCCCTGTATGCTACTGGTGCTGAGAAATTCCTTTAAGCCTTTTAAAGTCACACTTTGTTGTTGTTTTTTAACTTGAAAACACCTCGAGGGAAATTCTGAATCCCTCCGTGCTTGGGCCTGCTGGTGTTTATATCTGAGCTGCAGTAGCGGAGCTGTGTGAATAACTGATCGCTGTTCCAGGCAGATGGCAAACAGAAAGAATTCAGTTTCCTCATTGAATGGAACCTTCTTTTTTTCCTCTCAAATAGGAACTCTCTAGCCAAGAAAGCACCAAACATTTAACCTGTTTGTTTCCTTTTCTTTTTCTTTTTCTTCAGGTTTGTTTCATTTAGAAACGATTAAAATGCAACCAAACTCCTGACAAAATCATTCTAAAATGAAAAACAGCATTTAGATGCCGCAGCACCTAAGCATGGCAGTATTTCTGCCTGTTTTCTGCTAAAGCCATTTGCAGATACGATACATTTTTGTTGGCCCGAAGGAGCACGGAATCAATTATTTAACGAAGTATATAACGAATGTGCCCAGCTCTGCTTGACTTTGTTCTTTCAGTACAACAACATTTAGGAAGCGCTAATACAAAACGCTGCCTTGGTGAGGATGGAAGCGGGAGAGCTTTGTTTGATCACTGTTTCGCAGCGTGAAAAAGAGCAGTGCTAACTTCCCTCTGCTGTTGTCAAGGCACCTCCTCGGGACGGCCGGGGAGGCAGAGGGAAGGGGAATGCAGCTTCCATGACTCATTCATTCCTCGGCCGCTCTGTGGAGACGGTCCGTCAGTGGTCGATCGGTGGCAATTGTCTTGGGGAGTTTGTGATGTGGGTACTCAGACCATCAGCATATCGCACAAGAGCCGTTCGCGGGCTTTTCCTCTTGAGGGAAGTTGGTTCGCGGGCTTTTTCTCTTGAGGGAAGCGGGTCCCAACGCTGTCTCTAAACCTGAGAAACTCCACCCGTGTTTCCTACTGAGCCCGTCTCAACCGCCTTTCAGGGTGCTGTTTATACAACGTTATTTTTTTTTTTATAATATTTTTAGCAATGATGTGAGTACATCAACCAAACCGCTAATGAAAGAACAGAGCAGGGCCAGATAAGCATCCGGGTTATCAGGCAGAGACAAACCAAACGTGCTTCAGAAGAGGAATGTTTTAGACTGTACTGCAGGAGAAGGGATTTAAAATTATTCCACCTTCTAATCAAGTCTTTCTCTAAGCTTCCCCCTGTGGCACACTGCATTCTCGGTGTATCTTCAAGTTCACAAAGACCAAGAAGTATGTCCAGCAAAACGGAGAATAACAGCATGCTTCAGAGAAACACTTGAAACTACCCACACTAGTTATGGGAGGCGTTATGCAACCCTGTGGCATAGCTGGGTTTAGCTAACGCTGTGTCCAAAGGGGCTTTATTTCCACCAGACCCCTTTTCCGGCACTCCTCTTGAGCCAGACCTGCATCGAGTCAATTTGCCTAACTTGCTGGCCATAAACAAAGTTTTTTTCTTTTGTTGGGTGGTATTCAATCCCCCACCGCCCTTGGTAGCAGTGAGGATTTATAGCAGCATGAAAGGCCAGCCTAAGTACAGCAAGTGTTCACAGCAACGCTCCCTTGAAGTTCCAGCTTTGCTTCCTGGGGAGCTAGGAGACATCTGTGATGGGCCTCAGCTCATGCCTGTGTTATATTTATATTCAGGGGCATGAAAAAAGCGGACGTGCGCCAGGTAATTCCCATGCACGTGCTCTCAGTGTGCTGCACTCTGTGACACAACAAAACCTTTGCTCACGCTTGTACCTGCCAGGTTAGTCATACCAACCACATGGCCACTGGAGCTGCACAGGTGGGTGGGAGGTTAGGAGCCAGCAGTGAGAGTGCAGTGAGGATGCATCACTGCCTGCAAGGTGGAGGCCTCTTCTGCAAGCCAGCTCCAGAAGGAGTCAGAGCACAGAGCAGGGCCGGTGGCCAGAGTCCCAGCGTCACCTCGGCTTCCCATACAGGCAGAGGTAGTACCAGCCGACAGCTTGGCCACAGCAATGGCTCCCGACTCCTGGCAATGCTTCCCCGTTCCCCAGATCCCAGTACAGATTTGTACATCTCAAACATTCCGGAGTGGAACCGGGGAAGCTGCTCCTCGCCCGGGGTCACGGCACAGCCATGCCCTGCATCGCCCCGGGAGGTGGGTGCTGGGCCTCAATGGGGGCTGTAAAGGGACACTTAGCATCCTTGCGCTGGATGGCCCTCCTCTTGTTGCTATGCATGCATTCAGTGCTTAAATCCGGCTTCATTTCCCTCTGAAAGCTCGTCTAGCAATTTGGAAAAAGAAAAGAAGAAAAACAGCACTTAAAAGCATTTACTGTTTTTAGAACGATTTTGTAGTAGAGCAGACTCCAGGCTCACTTGTGCTAGGTGCTGTGCAAATATAAAGGCAGCTCACAAATAAATACGGCCCCATATGATCTTCCTTTGTCTGAGACATAAACCTGCACTCCAAAAGGCTGGTAATCTTTTTCCATGGGGCTATCCAGGTCTGAAATAAGTGGGGTGTGGTAAATCTGTGCTGACGTAAATGAGAGAAGGTGTTTTGAAGAACCCGGGACAGGGAGAGCAAATTGAAAACAGAGCACTCTGTGAATATTACACAAGAAGAGCCTGGTCTATTTTCTGTTTCTTATTTCTGTTACTGCAGAAATTCCCCTCATCTTGCATTAGAGAGGAGGCCAGAGCCATGTGTTTTGCTGCTGTGAGCCAGCAGTAACCAAAAGAGGAGAGACCAATGTGCCTGCGAACCACCCAGCCCTGGACCTCGATGTGAGGGTGCGGAGCTCAGACAGACAGACAGACAGCTGGCCCCTGCCTCATGTGGGGTGAGCCCAAACCCCGCAGCCAGACCCGAGAACATCTGGGCCAGCTGGGAATGGGGACTGGTACCAAATCACCGGTGGTGCCCCTTCTCTTTAAGGCAACAATGGCGTTCTGGGCTTCTCTCCCCCTCTCAAATGCTGCAGAAAGCTGTGGGCCAGACTATTTCTACTTGGATGAAAGGGTAAAAACCTCTTCCTCTGCATTCGTGTGCTAAATAGTGTGATAGTTTACGAGAAATATTTCTTAAAAAGCTGTTTGGGCTTGATTTTTATATTCCTCTAACAAAGCGCCTGCAAGTTCAGTGCAAACAGATAAACAGTCCTGCACGGCGGGTAGCCTAGCTACATCAGCTTGTGCTCTGAACTACTGAGGTTTTGAATGATGTCAGTCTGGTCTCCTGAGGGCTGCTGTTGTCATCAGATAGCGAGGTCGATAAGGCACATGTTATGATGAGGCATGCTCTTGGGTTTAACCATAGTATCGTGCACGAGATAGTCAAGAAAGCAGGGCATTTCCTGGTACAGTACCTCAGTCAGGCTGCCTTCATAGGTATTTCCATCACACTGCCCTGTGCTCAGCACGCAACGCACTGCTGACAACTCAAAAGACCAAACATTGCAAGGGTTCAAAAATCCATTTCCTCTATCACAAACATGTTTGTTTGGGACTTGGTGATTCTTTTCCTGATACCAGTTTCACTACTCTTTCCTTTTGTTCCTTTTCTTTCCCTTTCTTTCCTCTGCTTATCTTTCCATTTCTTACATTTTCTTTCTTCTCCTTTCTTTGCTTTCTTGTCTTCTCTTTCTCCAAAAAGCACTACTTAGAGCCAGACAAAGCACAGACCCTTTCAGGAGCAGGTTTTCTGCTGGTCCCTCACCCCAGCTGCATTGGAAGCACCTGAAATCCTGCACAGCCCGTGGGCTGGAGGCCCTTGTCTGGATTTGGAGACTCCGGCCCCCACCAGCACTGGTTTCCCCACTGCCCAGATGCTCACTGCCAAACTGCAGTTTCTTCCCCTCCTCTTTACTTTATATTGAATATTGTGGTTTGTTCTATTGGCAGACTGAATAATAACAGTTCAGGGTCAGTTCTGCGACTCAAGGAGTACCGAAAAGGAGACTGTACGTAGCCTTTACCTGGAGCTGAACTGAATTTTACTTTTTTAGCATTCATTTTTCATGTATACTTTTCACTTAGATGGAGCAGGCTGGATCCCTGACCACCCTTCACTGCTGGACATCTGGAAGACTCAGGGCAGCTCCATTACCACCAGAGAGGCCGCATGCAACAGATGTGCAAAACCTGATGCGATCCCCACTTCTGCCCGCTCTGGCCTGCCCACACCTCATCTCCATGTACTGGAAAAAGGCAGAAAATGCATTTTTTTTTTTCAAAATCCTGATTATAGAAATTATAATCTTGAACTCTGCTGTCTCTCAGTCTTCAATATACCAATTAATAAAGAGGCCATTTCACTGCCTAAATAAACCCTCTGGGGCCCAGTAGGAAAGCATAGCACCTGTATGAAAAGAGCAGCAGTTAATGCGGCAGCAAAACTCCGAGCTGACAAAGGCATCACGTGCAAGCCCACAGCTTTGCGAGGAGCAGTGACAGGCTGGGTAGGACGGCACTTACTGCAACACTTGGGTTTTTCCATCCCCTAAAGGACTGAACTCAGCATAGCTTTTGAACTTCTTCAGGCCTTTTAGAAAGTAACTCATAGCGAGATTTTAGACTTGAAGGACAGGAGGTCCCGGCTGGGCCAAGGATAAGGTTTGCAGAGCTGGAGAGTCCCATACAGGAGCAGGGTTCCTGGTGTGAGCATGCTGGGAGCTGAGAGACTCCAGGAGCTGGAACCCACACCGGGCACATTTATCTCTGTCACATAGCTGGGTTAACTGCTGCCATGACTCACACACATTTTGAAACCCAGCTTGTGTTCCCTGTTGCCCACACAAGACAGAAAGCATCGAACGCACTTTGTATCTGAACTGAAAACCCCATCTCACACCCTCTGACGTTGCTCTCCTCCTCCATTCACAGTCCTGTAGCATTCAAGGCTTAATTGCTTGTAGTTCTATCAGCCAAGGTGGTTATACTTGCTGATCACCTGGCACGTGACAACAGTCACACACTGAATTAGAAAGAAGTATTGAAGGAACAGACAGAGGTGACCTAGTAAGCATTCTGTGGCTCATCCATATTTTTAAACCAGTTTTGATAAGGCCTCCTATAAAGATTGTCAGAGGGCATAAGTAACATCAGCTGAGGGCCAAAGTCTTTTTGTTTGTTTGTTTGTTTTTAAACAGACCATGAACCAGCAGCATGATAGGAAACAGAGCTGCAGGTCATCCCTCCCTCTCACAGCAAGGAGCACAGAAGGCCCAAGAACCTGCACCCTTCCTTTCAGCCACTGACAGGAATTAGGTGTAGGTACAGCTGCCAGAAAATGGTGCATCTGATATTGCTGGTTATGCAGCTCACTGACTCCTTGCGGGCAGGTAGATTCATAGTTGCTGGGTTTAGCGCCTAAAATAAGATAGAATTGCCTCTTCTTTTTTCCTTTGGAGACATTAGGCACCTAATTGTCTTCTTTCTTTACCACAACTGGAGCCCAGATTCTCATTGCTGAGCTCTTACCATGGGTCAAGAGCAATTCACAAAAAGCAACCAATCTGCCCTTCAGCTTCCAGGCAAGACATGTTACAAAAAAAATACTTCAGCTTGCAATAGACCCAGAGGTGATCCAGCATCCCGCTTCCTGTTTCCCATCACAGAACTTCACTTATGGCAGTTGCCAGTGAGAAAAGCTGAGTGACCTAAATGCAAGGGCTGGGCAGAACGATTCAGAGCTATGGAGTGTGCAAGGAAAGACTCAGGGACCAACACCGGGACAGCGTTGCTGCCAAAAAAAAAAAAAAAGGGAAACAAACATCTGCAATCAATACGAAGGAACAGTTTCTTTCTCCCCTGTATGTTTGCCCTTTGGAAATGAGCTGATCAGTGAGGTCACAGGGCCAAAATCTACAGCTGACTTTTTTTTTTTTTTTTTTTTTTAAGGACAGGTAATTTTATGGCCACTGTTAAGCGCTGTAATTTATGTAAACGGAGATAATGATAAGTGGGAAGAAATCAACTTATATTTCAAAGCCTGCATTCCCTGGGGACAGGGATGAGAATCTCTCCTTCAGGAAGGAAAGCTGAAGGGCAGGAGCACTGCTTCCTCTGAGTGCCTGACAGCGGAGCATGGCACTCCCATCAGAGCTGGATATTCCTACATGCATGCCCACACACACAACCCAGCAGGGATACATTTCCAAGAATTCCCACAAAATTCTACAAAAAAACAGAGGCAGAACAACATCAGTGAGAGGAGAACCAGGATGAAAGTGAAGCACAGGGCTGTTTTAGGGCACCTTATTCATGGAAGAGACACAGAAAGAGAGAAGCAGAAAGGTTTGGAGAAGCAGATCCCCTGGGACCAGGCTGGTGAAGAGAACGACAAGGACTTATCTAGGAGCTGGGCCCTGGTCTTGTTAAGCAAAAGGGATGGGGCAGGAAGCTGATGACCATAAACCTCCGCAGAAGACAGTCAGAGGAAATATGAGGTGAAATTATAGAGAGGTTACAACAGCATGAGCAGTGAACTACCCCAAGATGGGAACGCTGAGGAAGTGCTGGCACTGGGGACATCAAGGCTAAGGCAAGACAACTCTCTGTGCCGGAGAGGTGGTTTGGGGATAACAAGATCAGTCCTGTCATAGTTAAGAGTGAAGGTCCAGATGACTCACTAGAAATCTTTGCCAACCTGGATGATACACTGATAACCCCATGGGCTGCCTGCCTCCAGCCCCCATCACGAGACCTCTGGCCTCATCCAGCTGCCTGCCCTCCAGTTCTCTCAGGCTGCCTGCTTTTGAAACGAGCTTTCAGAGGGTTTAAAAACATTTCCAGTGCTGTTTTCATGCACGTTGAAAGCATTTTGCTGGTCAGAAAAGTGCCAGAAGAAGGAAAATATCTTGGTCAGCAGATTCAGCCTGAGAATCCAAAGCCACATTAACTAAATTTAGAGGAAAATAGTTTTCTGCAGTTCCCCAAGGTATTTTGGCTGTGCACTCTTAAGAGAGGGTCAGTTAGGTTTGTTCATGGCTTTTCAGTCCCCCGATAATTTTGCAAGTCTAAAATCATGAGGTTTATCGTAAACATAGCACACACGATCTGAGGCTGAGAGAAAATAAGCAGGGAACCTCTTTGCACATTTTCAGCACTGACCCTTTTCCAGGCACAAGCACACTCTTTACACTCTGGTGTTGGCCTTGGACATAACCTTTCCTCATCTCTTGTGGCTGCAACGTCTTAGTAAAGAAGGACTTTGCTCGTGCCCCAGAGCCCTTGCAGCATGTCCAGAGCCGAGAAGCACAGTCTACTCTCACTGTAGCTATAATTGCGGTGAATCACGATGGCTCCCACATTAGACTGCTCAAGAAATCTCTTCATAGCAAATACAGCAATAGCTTCAAGAAATAACTTCACTGGCATTTGCTCCATATGGATTAATGTCTCCTCAGGGGCCGTGGCTACCATCCCAAACAACACTTCTAGGGCTTGCGTGGCTACATCCTTTTCCTGTGAATCAACGTTGGCATCTGCTCGTCCAGAGCATTCGGGAGAAATATTTGCTGTTGCCTGGAGACTAAGACAGGATAAAAAGTATCAGGAGCCCTAAATTATTTTTGCAGCTCTTCCTCTGATGCCGTGCCACTCCCAGGCAATCTCTTTCACTTAGCGGTTGTGTGTCTCACGGGTTCTTCAACCTGTGGAATAGGTACGGTTATACTCGCCAAGTGCTCAAAGTACTTGAAA